>JARBWK010002734.1:0-14185 GCA_030556195.1 Anolis apletophallus | reverse complement strand
GGAGGAAGAGCATGCCCTGGAAGGAGCCGGAGCCGGGTGGGTGTCTCTCGCTCTCTATCTCCAGGGAGGGCCCCCCCTCGAAGGAAGGAAGGCCCCCCAGGCCTCTCCCCACTCCCTGGTGTGCCCCAGGATTTTGTAACTGTAACAAATGTGCTCAAAAGCTTGTAAAACACTGCTCGAATGCCTTGATTCACATCAAAAGGTGAAGTTGCATTTTGGAACACGAGATTTCAGGCCGGCCAGTACATGATGTGCAACACACTCACATGCATAAAATAGTTATACTAAGCCTGCTCTGAGACAGGAATTAGGAAAGGTCATGAAAAGTGCACAGATCTACCCTGATAATCAGAAACAAGCCACACCAGCCTAAGCCACTGATGGAAATTCAGTATACGCTCTCAATATGCAATCTACTTAGGATTTCACACAAAATTCATCATCGAAAAAAACCCAAAAACTTTTCCCCTATTTAGAGAGAAACATCAAGAAACACAGATCGACAAGTAGTATGTAGAATGGGCATATTTTGACAACTAAGGGTCTATCTATGGGCCTTTCCATTGGCTTTCTTAGGGCCCTTCCACACAGCCATACAACCCAGAATATCAAGGCAGAGAATCCCACAATATCTGCTTTGAACTGGATTATCTGAGTCCACATTGCCATATATTCCAGTTCAAAGCAGAAAAAGTGGGACTTTATTCAGCTGTGTAGAAGGGGCCTATGTCAGAAAAAAACTAATTTAATATTGTCATTTCCTCCTCCTAGAAAGAACAAGGAAGCATAATTTTGTTAAGGGTTGCATGCTTGTGTATGTGCCTTCACATTGCCTGTTGACTTATAGTGACCCCATGAATTTCATAAGATTTTCTTAGGCAAGGAATACTAATGCCCTGACATTCTGGGTTATATGCTGTGTGAAAGGGCCCTAAGAAGTGGCTTTGTTAGTCCCATCCTTTGAAATATAACTTATAGTACCTGCTATTAATTGATGGTCTCCCATCAATATACTAACCGGGGCTGACCCTTCTTAGCTTCCAAGATCAGACAGTATGGTGCCTTTAGGATATTTCAACAGAATTTCTGGTTTCCTGGATCTGTAGGGCAGTGTTTCCCAACCGCTGTGACGTGGCACACTAGTGTGCCGTGACGGACCTCCTGCTGTGCCGCGAGAAAAGCTCTCTGCCCCCCTTCCTTCCCCCCTCCAGCCGAACTCCTGCTGCTTGGGGGAGGAGGAAGGGCAGCGGCGAAGAAAAAGAAGGGGCCAGGCACTGCCTCCTTCGACCGTTTCCCCAGCCAGCCTCCAATCCGCCATGACTCTCGCCCCTCGCTCGCTGAAGCCACGCGGAGGAGCCCCGCTCACTGAAGCCCGTCCACCGCTCATGCTCCTCCTCTGTGGGAGAGCTGAAGCTGGGGAGGGGCGGGAATGGTGGGGCCTGGCCCGCCCCTCCCCTGGCTTCGCACTCCCAGCAGCTGCGCCAGCCTTGAGGGGGCAGTGCCAAGCCAGCGGAGGAAGAGCCAGCACAATGCTCGCTTGGCACTGCCCCCTCAAGGCTGGAGCAGCTGCTAGGAGAGCTGAAGCCAGGGGGAGGGGCGGGGCATGGTGCAGCCTGGCCCGCCCCTCCCTGGCTTCGGCACTCCCAGCAGCTGCTCCCAGCATCTCACCATCCCCCAGCCGTTCTTTACTGTGTTATAGTGTCATTTTGAGTCATTTTGGTTGGTGGTGTGCCCCCGGATTTTTTAAATGTTAAAAGTGTGCCGCGGCTCAAAAAAGGTTGGGAAACACTGCTTTAGGGCATAAAAATGATACTTTTCTATTGTAGGGGTCTGTGAAGTGTATTGGGAGTTGGCCCTCTGAGGACCCTTCCACACAGCCTTATATCTCAGAATATCAAGGCGGAAAATCCCACATTATGTGAGTGTGGACTCAGATAACACAGTTCAAAGCAGATATTGTGGGATTTTCTGCCTTGATATTCTGGGATATAGGGCTGTGTGGAAGGGCCCTGATTGTTGTTGGCGAAATCTCACCAATGTTTCACAGATAAAAACTAGGATATGTATGACCAAGCAACATCGGACTGTGGTCAATATGGCAAACATTGTGTGTGTATGGGTGATACACCTCCCCCCCATATTCAAGAAGACACCAACACAAGTAGTTGGAGTAAAATATGGCCACAACTCATTTATTGATAACAGGAAGAAGGGTTGGCAGCCATGCATGGGTCCTGGATCGGGGGTCGGACAACCGCTGCTGTCCGAAGATACTTACATCCCTGGGTGCCACCGACACACCGCCAGTTCCCGCAAGCTCGGCACCCCAGGGGACCGGGCTAATTCCCCCCATCTAACCAGGGGCGATACACCACCCTGATCCAGGGGCCATGCCACACGCCAAACACAGAGTTGTGACAAGATAAAAACACAACAACAGCAAGATCAGCTAACAAAATACAGAGCAAGAAAAACACCAAACAACAGCAAGATAAGCTAACAAATGCGAAGCAATGCTGCATGCAGGGAGGGTGGGTGGCAAAGCTGATGCAGGCCCAGTGCCTGCTGGTAAGCCTCGGGCAGCCTTAAGTAGGCTGCCCAGGTGAAAGAGAGGGCTGGCCCCAACTACGGGCTTGGCCAGGGCGGGGCCAGCCCACTATTGGCCAGCTGGCTCTGGTGGCGGGAAAATCTCCCGCCACCTATGGGGGCTTCTGGGAGGAAGAAGCCCCCCTCCCCCTCCATAATGGCGGCGAGGACACCCAGCGCCGCAATCTGCTTGGCCCGGTAAGTCGGGCCAAGCCATTTATCGGTGAGTAATGTTACCGAAATCTGACTAGGGGCTGTTTCCCTTAAGGGGACAGAGCCCAGGCCACCCCTAAAAGCGAGGATCGAGGCCCAAATCTGGATGATCTTCCCAGAACTACAAATCCCAAAGAAACCCAGATCAATGCTCACCCAGACGGAAGAACGCCACTACCGAGAGAAGAATCTAATTCAGCTGAATAGGATGCAATGCCACGCCAAGGTTCCAAGGGCAAAACATAGTCTTTAATGGGAAAGCAGTCCAATATATAGAAAAGCAGTCATTTACATTTGAATCAGGCGCCTTCCTCCCACGTGTAGTCACAGCTGATTGGCCGCGCTGTCAAAGTCAGCTGGGCCAGGAGGAGACCGGCGCGCTTTAGCCAATAGGAAAGGCGCGCCAGAATTCGAACGAGCCTATCCTGGCCGGCTGCGCAGGGCGGGAAAGGACACAAAGGGAAAAACGGCTGGGTGGAGGAAGTAACTTGTGGCTGAATACCTCACGGCCGGAGGGCCCCCGATGTGGAGGCCCACCTTCCTGTTTATTGTTTGTCTTGAATTCCTTAATGGCAGCCTTTTGTCCTGGCCGAAACTCTTTTGTGTTGAGAGTTTCAATCTAGCGGGAAGCATGGTTTCTCAGTTTTAAAATGGCAAAGCATAACTTATTGCAGCCGGCAAGTGGGGTTCCGAAGCCCACTCTGATCCAGCTATGGGGTGGCTGTGTGACTTGGGGTTTGCCAGAGCCCATGATCCCTTGGGGGTCCAGCTCCGAGGCCAAGGGGGACACGAGCGGGGGGGATCCAGGCCCATAATGGCGGAATCTATGTTCCACAGAACACCTGACCTCTCCCCAATATTGGCGAAAAGCATCATATGGCTAGAGAAATGTATTTTTGTTCACCAGGGGAACTCTCCGCAAAGGGAGTCCTGGCAGGGTTTGGAAGCATGGTTGCTTAGTTTAAAATGGTCCTGAGAGGTAGCTATTGGGGCTGGCTGCGAGGGTCCGAAGCTCGCATGGATCAGCCATGTTTTGGGTCCTGTTTATATGACCAGACATATTCCCAAATCATTGGCCAAGCTCCGAGAATGACAGGGACATATGCGGGGGAGTCTTGGGCATAAAGAGTGGGCCTCACCCCACGAAAAAACCCAACGTCCCTCCCCATGGCTATTATTTGTGCAAGACAAAATGGGTAGAAAAGTGGGTTATTGTGCACTGTTAATCCCTGGAACGATCTGCTGAGGGCATTAACTTAGGAGTTACATTGACACAAAAGGGAACACAAGGGGTACAAAATAGACAAGGCAATACAGAGATCCCCAGCAATTATCCCCAGTACATTCCCATACAGTTCTTGCTCCCAGGGAAATGATCTTAAAAACAGGCAACACAATGCTGCTTTCTTCCTGGGAGTTTTAGTCCCCCACTGTCCTTGGGAACTGCAGAGCCATTGGGGCTTGGGGTGCAGAGGAGTAGCAAAGTCACTGAGGGTCCATGATGCGAAGGGGGAAAGCAGGAAATGTCCAACTGAAGAAACGTCCTTGGGGAAACTACAAAGTCCTGAGGGGCAGAATGGCTTCTGGAGTGCAGTAGAGTGGCAGAGAGTCACAAAGTCCATGTGGCAAGAAGGGAAAAGGCTGGGAATATTCAACTGGGAAGTGTCCTTGGCGAACTGCTTCTCCCAAAGCCCAAAAGACCTGGGTTCCCTTTCAGTCCCCTTGCAATCTGGGCAAAACCCCTCCGGAAAACATCGGACACGGCTTACCCAGAAAGGGAGTCTCTGTGGGTCCATGATCTGTAAGATGTGGCAAGGGCTTATGCTGGAATCAGCTGGGGAGAGCAGTCCAGGGATAGTCCGGGTTATGTAGCAGGAAAAAAAGGGCAAAATGGGCCAGTGTACTTGGGGAAACTAGATCTCTCAAACTGGTAACTGTGGTGAAAATCCTCCTCATGGTGACTGGGTAAAAGGTCACTCGTGCCCCCCACCTTTGGAGCAGCTGTGTGAGTCATTGTTTTGAACAATGTGGCCGAGGGCAGGTGATGCCCTCAGGGGAAAACTGATGTTGCTTACAGGAAATGGGTGCTTACTGTTGCTGCCGTGGCTATTGTTGTGTCAGGAGAAAATGGAGCTCAGGCAGAGGTAAAGAGAGAGGAAGAAGGGGCCATTTTGTGGGCTTTTGTTCTTGTGCCACCCGCCCAAGATGGAGGAAAAGGAACTGTGGAACTCCTGCAGCTGAATCCCGTCCGTCACGGCATCAATCCCCCTCAGAAGCAAAACAGACCCTGGTCTGTTTATGGGGTGCAATGTGTTGTTGCCATGTGTGGGGTTTTGGTGGTGCTGGGGGAAATGTCCTGGTTTTATTGTTTTGCTGTTTGATGTTAGCTAAAATGTCTTTCATGTACTATTTGGCTGTGTAAATGTTGTGCAGATGGGGTGAGGGAAGCAACGGTGGCTGGGTGTACTGGGAGGGGACGAGTTGGTGTCGTGAACTATGGAACTAAGTGGGGCAGAAGGGGAAAAAAAGGGTCTGGTAATGGTGCAACTTAGGCCATGGGCCAAAAGGAATACTGGGGACTCTCTGCTGTTAGATCTCCTGGATTTGGGGCTTCCTGGTTCGGCCATAGTAAGAGCAGCAAAGCTAAGAAAGTTTGCTTTTCCCAGAGAGTCCTTCCATACAGCCATATAACCCAGAATAACAAGGTTGGAAGATTCAACCAGGTTCCATATATCGAACGTTTTTGTATCTGTGGGGCGACAGGTAGAGGATACTACACATGTACTGTTTAGTTGTATTTTGTACAAGAAAGAGAGAAATCAATACCTCGGACCATTCATTACACAGAAGACTCACTGAGACCCCCATATTAAAACTACATTCTTAATGGATGGCCAGAATGTTAAGATAACACACCAAACAGCCCTTTTTTTACATAAAGCAATGCAACTGAGAACTGCATATTTGGAGGCGATTGGGGTAAACTGCAGGGGTGACGCAAATATCTGAACGGGATTGAGATTGTGCAATAGCCGGTCTATTTTAAACTTTGTTTTAACCTTCATTTTAAACTTTTGTCGTATGTAATTTTACCTTGGCATTTTAATGCTAATACTTTTTTTAAAAAAAAATAACTTAACCAAGTTTTAATCGTGTTAACTGCTTGCTTATTTTAACTTATGCTGTACTGTATGTGTATGTCAAACTTTTTGATACGGCCATTGGGCTAATCAATACAGACTTCCTTCCAGGCAGATAATCCACAGTATCTGCTCTGAACTGGGTTATCCGAGTCCACACTGCCATATATTCCAGTTCAAAGTAATAAAAATGTGGGATTTTATTCAACTATGTTGAAGGGGCCTCCGTTTTTCCTCTTTCTCCCACTGGTTTTTGTTCTCCAGCATTTTGAGGAACAGGGTCAGAGGTTTAGCAGTCGCTCCACTCAGCTGTAACCCGGAGTCTGTTTCGGAAAGACCCTATTCAATGTGTTTCCGTCCATTTATGGCCAGTCGAAAGAGCAGTATACAAAGGAAATCTTTTTGATACGCTAAACGTTAGCATCCCCCTGGGCTTCCAACTGCATTGCTCAGCAAAGGAAACAAGAAGTCCCTTTTGTCTCCACAGCTTTCAAGGCCGGTACAGTAAGGTATTTGCAAGAACAACAAAACCCTGAACGCTCAGATGTGTGACCACTGACCAGCTAGCAATGGAATAGCAGCATTGAATTCAATAGACATTCCCATGCAAGGACACTGCTTTCAAAACCAAACTTTCAGTACTGTTTTTAGAACAAGGCAAAAATAACACAAAAACCACCCTAAGAGCGTTATGTAATTCTTGGGGAGATGTCCTTAAAAATAAAGCAATAAGTAGTTTTGACAGCAGAATGGGATTTGCTTACAATGCACCCTGGGAGGATTACTGAGCAGTCTAAGGACATCCATCTGATACTTGCTGCCATATGGCGAGAACTATATTAAAGCCTCTGGGGAAATAGCAGGCAGAAATGTTTATCAAGATGTAAAACCAGGGCTTCTTTCAAAGAGAGGGAGAGGATCGGTCAAAACGGTAAGCTGCACAAGTGGGTATCCAATTCAGCTTTGCACATGCTGAAGGATGTCTCATACCTCTCTCTCCAGACACCATCTCACCACCTCTTTCTGACTTTTCCAAGTACTCCAAGCAACATTTCCTCTTCCCTGCTATCTGTGCAGCAGTGTAATGGAACTATGACTACATCAGATGGAGCTGAGGGAAACAAAGGAAATAGTCTTCTTTGTGTGTGGAATTGTCTTCTTTGCATACGATTCCGTCTTTAAAGAAGATGGAGAAGTTCTTATTTATTTATTTATTTATTTATTTATTCGGCTTCTATACCGCCACTCCCAAAGGCTCGGGGCGGTTCACAAGACCAGTACAGACAAATTTAAAACAGCATTAAAATACAATTTAACATAACTCGAAGGCTTTTGGAACAAATGGGTTACGAGCCAGTCGTTTGAGAGTGGACCCCAAGCTCTTTACTAGAGACGACGGGCGTAATGCCTTGCCGTCCAGAGCAGGCAGCTGGAGCTCACACCCGCCCGGGTGACCCAGCCAGAGGATCTCCGTCTTCGATGGGTTCACTCTCAACCGACTGCCGCGTAGCCAACCAGTCACAGCTTCGAGGCATTGTTGGAAACAATCGGGTACAGAGTCTGGTCGGCCGTCCATCCTCAGCACCAGCTGGGTGTCATCAGCGTACTGGTGACACTCAAGACCAAAACTCATGTAGATGTTAAACAATAAAATATGGGAAACAACTTCTCATTGATTGTGGGTGAACTATAAATCCCAGGAACTACAACTCCCAAATGTCAATGTCTATTTTCCCCAAACTCCACCAGTGTTCACATTTGGTCATATTGAGTATTAATTGTCAGATTTAGCATGAGTAGCCTTATAGATAAAAACTCTAGCCCCTATGACTCCCAGTGTGATTGCATAGCTCATAAAGAAAAAACACATGAGACTATAGCTTTAAGTAGAAGTACAAACGTCCAAAGTGTATTGACAGCATACAGCATAAGAAAAATACAAAACAGATGAATGGCTTTCTCAGCAACATAAACAGTTTCTTCATTTAGAGATAAGAAGGTAAAAACAAAATTCAGTCTCTCTTACACAGTCCATAGAGTGACCTTGTTTCTTCTTCTGTAATCTTTCTCTTCTCCTCCGGCAACAAACTGAAAGCAAACTTCAACTCATACCGAGTCACACGTGGAGCACAGAACACAATCTTCAACGTTCCATCACGCTCAAGAATGCAAGCACACAGCAACTTACTTTATACACAAACTTTCAATTATCTCATTAATTAGTGAAGTCAGCTGCAGTAGAAACAGCCCTAATCCTTAACAAAACTTAGGAAAAGTATAACATAAACTCATAGTAGCAACATGCCCCTTCACTTTTTAAAGTGATTCTATTTTAACTCTACTAAACCCAACTTTCGTATTACTTCACAATGTTTTGCTGCTGTTAATGGCTTTGTAAAGATATCTGCCAAATTCTCTTCAGACCTACAATAAACAATTTTAATAAATCCTTCCTGAATCAAGCTTTTTACATTTTGATACTTACATCATGTAATAATTGTTTAATCCAAATTAACTCATTTGCGGCTTCAGATAACGCAAAAATTCGGCCTCAAAGTAGAAACTGCAACCGTAGTTTGTTTTCTTGATCTCAACAGATTGGAGACTTCCCATACTGTATTATATATCCGCTTACAGATTTTCTGTCTTTTTTCTTCAGCGAATGAACTGTCTGCATACATTATCAGTTCTTTATCAGCTTCTTTTTGGGAAACATAAACAATAATTAATAGTACATCTGAAATCTTTCTTGTTTGATTTAGGAACACTTCCCCTTCATGGCTGACTACTTCGATGCCTAAATAATGTTTTAAACATCCCAAATCTTTTAATCTAAAATGCTTTGCCAAATACGTATACACAGTTTGTATTTTAGAATCAGTTTGGCGGCGATACAAAGATCATCAACATAAATCAAAACAATTATTCTATCTTCACCTTCACCTAGTGTATAAACACATGCATCTGCTACACTTTGCTTAAAACCCAATTTTACCAACACATCATGTATGCACTGGTTCCCACCATCTTGCGGACTGTTTCAGCCCATATAATGCCTTTCGAAGTCTATAAACCTTTCCTGGTTGAATTTCATATCCAGGTGCCTGCTTCATATATATTTCTTCAGTAATGCTAGCGTTGAGATATGCTGTCTCAAAATCAAAATGTTTCAACTTAAATCCTTGTTGCTCAGCTAAAGCAACAATAATGCGTATAGACTCAGCTTTGGCTGTAGGCGCAAAAGTGTTGTCATAATTCTGAATTGCCTTTGTGCAAAACCTTGGGCTACAAGTCTGGCTTTGTATTTACAACTCCCATCAGGTAAGTCTTCCTGTCTAAAAACCCACCTGCACCCAATCACTGGTTTATCTTGTGGTACATCTACAACATCAAACACTTCTAAATTTAACAAAGAATTAAATTCTTCATCCATTGCCTTTTTCCATTTACATTGCTCCTCAGGATTACAGCTAGCTAAATCTTGGAAAGTTTCAGGTTCCACTTCTGATTGAGAAGTCATTACACCCTGAACCACAAACCTATCAGGAGGTATACCTTTGGTTGTTCTTTGTGACCTTCTGGGAATTACAACCTGCTCTTCAGCATCAGTGTCCTGTAAATCTAACTCAGGTTCCTCTTTTACTACACCTCCATTTTGTACCTCAATGCTATTGTCAGGCTCAGATTTTACATTTACCTCTGTTGGTGCATGTTCTGTTAAATGAAAAAACACTTCACTATTCTGATGAATATGTTCCCAGCCTGCATTCTTTTCAAAAATTTGCACTCCTTGAAATGACTATTTTACTGTTGTCCTTAATAAACGATACCCCTGGGTATCTTCCTGATATCCAGAAAACGTAGTCTCTGCCATTTTTTCTGACCCTTTGTCCTGGTTTGTCTAGGTATCAGCACATTTGCATAACTGCCAAATATTCTAAGGTGTTTTAGAACTGGACTTTTCTTATGCAACAAATAATATGGCGTATTATTTACACATGAACTCCAACTCCTATTCAAAATATATGTCGCTGTTGAAATTGCTTCTGCCCAATACCTATTAGACATTTTTGCATCTTCTAACATGCAGTCCTTCATAGTTTTCAAAACGCCTACTTTTCTTTCTGCTACCCCATTTTTAAAGCAGGCGAATATGAATTTGTTTTCTGATGTCTAATTCCTTTTATTTTTAACCAGTCTTGAAACTGTGTCCCCATAAACTCACCACCACGATCAGTCCTTAAACATGATACTTTGTAAAGAAAACCTTCTCTCAATCATGGCTACCCATTCTTTGAACTTACTGAAAGCCTGAAATTTTGATTTCAAAATGATACAATAAGTAAAACCGTGAAAAATCATCCACTAACACAAATATGAATCTTGCATTTCAAATGAAAGAGGAAATGGCCCTGCTAAATCAGCATGTATTAATTCAAAAGGTCTAGTGGTTGTGTTTAAACTTTTCTTAGCCATTGGATGTGCCTTCACTTTAGCTTTAGAACACACAGCACAATCCAAATATTTTTGGCATGGCTTTACCTCTAAATCAGTCACTTTTGATAACTTTTGCAGATAATTAAAATTCACATGACCAAAAACTCTATGCAGGTAATGAATACAATCACTATGTATTGGCTTGTTATTCACAAAGACACATTTGGTGAACTGTCCTTGTTACTCATCACATATACTTTGTTTTCCAATTTACCTTTTGCACATAGCTTATTTTTTTTTCATACAGTACATCCACTACTATTTAGTTTAATGTCATACCCATCCAGGCACAATGAAGATGCACTTAATAAACAAAAATCAAGCTTTTCAACTAACATAACTTTATCTAAATATCTTCCCAAACTAGGAACAAATGCTGAACCCATAAGACTGCACTCTGCTAATGATCCATCAGCTAAAACAACATGATTAATTTCTGGCTTCTTAGTGTCCTTTAACAATTCCAAATTATTAACTACATGCTCTGCACAACCAGAGTCAAGTAACCATGTGGCCTCATCATACTTAGCATTTGGTAACACAGTCATTACATTTCTGTCCTGCCACCTGGGGTTCCTCTTCATTTCTTCTTTCTTCTTCTTTTTCTTCTTGGGGCAATTCTTGATAAGATGATTAACATCTCCACAACTGTAACATCTCCTTATGTTACACACAGCTGGGCTTTTGCTGCATCCAACCCCTTCACAAGCTGAATTGTTTAACCCAGAGTTTGTTTCTTTAAGAAACTGCTTTCTTCTTTCTTCCTCAAGAAGCCTTGCAGAAACCAAATCAAAGGTTAATTGTGCTTCAGGCACACTCTGCATACTAAACACAAAATTGTCCCAACTAGTGTCCAAAGAAGATAACAAAATGAAAGCTTTGTGGTTTTGTAAACACCATTTGTCTGTTTTCCAACTCCATCAACAGGTGTCTTAGCTTTTGTAAATGCTCAGCTATGTTGTCACCCCTCTTGAGCTTCAAATTATAAAGTTGCCGGGTCAAAATAATCTTTATCCCAGAAGTTTCAGTTTGATAAACTTCCTTTAACTTCTGCCAACAATCTGCTGCAGACTCAGTGTCTTTTATGTAAATTAATTGTGGGTCCTCGACAGCGAGAAAGATTGTAGCTCTGGCCCTCTGGTCTTGCCTCTTTACTTCTTCACTTGAAGCTGCTGTAGGAGGCGTCTCAACAACAGACCATAAATCTTCTCTGATAAGAAAACTCTTCAGCTTGATATTCCAAGCCATATAATTATCAGCATTCAAACGCTCAAATGGCAAACTTGATATATGCTGAGCCATGGCTGCAATTCTGTCTCTACTTAAGCTCAAAAAAATCACACCAAAAACAAAATTCCAGAGTTCTGGGCTTTAGAGTTCTTTTTCAACTATGCTAGGCATACTCTGCATATTAGCGTATGCTGGGCCCATAACCCATGTCAGATTTAGCATGAGTAGCCTTATAGATAAAAACTCTAGCCCCTATGACTCCCAGTGTGATTGCATAGCTCATAAAGAAAAAACACATGAGACTATAGCTTTAAGTAGAAGTACAAACGTCCAAAGTGTATTGACAGCATACAGCATAAGAAAAATACAAAACAGATGAATGGCTTTCTCAGCAACATAAACAGTTTCTTCATTTAGAGATAAGAAGGCAAAAACAAAATTCAGTCTCTCTTACACAGTCCATAGAGTGACCTTGTTTCTTCTTCTGTAATCTTTCTCTTCTCCTCCGGCAACAAACTGAAAGCAAACTTCAACTCATACCGAGTCACACGTGGAGCACAGAACACAATCTTCAACGTTCCATCACGCTCAAGAATGCAAGCACACAGCAACTTACTTTATACACAAACTTTCAATTATCTCATTAATTAGTGAAGTCAGCTGCAGTAGAAACAGCCCTAATCCTTAACAAAACTTAGGAAAAAGTATAACATAAACTCATAGTAGCAACATTAATGCCAAGTTGAATCCAGATTCATCATTGTTCAAGTTCACAGTGCTCTCTAGATGTAGATGAACTACAACTCCAAAACTCAAGGTCAGTGTCCAGCAAACCCTTCCAGTATGTTCTGTTGGTCATGGGAGTTCTGTGTGCCAAGATTGGTTCAATTCCATTATTGGTGGAGTTTAGAATGCTCTTTGATTGTTGGTGAACTATAAATCCCAACAATTACAACTCCCAAATCAATCATTCCCCCCAACCCCACCAGTATTCAAATTTGGGCATATCGAGGATTTGTGCCAAATTTGGTCCAGTGAATGAAAATACATCCTGCATATCAGATATTTACATTACACTTGATAACAGTAGTAACAGAATTACCGTTATGAAATAGCAACAAAAATAATGTTATGGTTGGGGGTCACCACAACACGAGGAACTGTATGAAGGGGTCGCAACATTAGGAAGGCTGAGAAACACTGCTCTATGCCTGTTTCTCAACCTCACAAACAAGTATTGGTCATTTGGTCTCAATCTACTTGAGAAGTTCTAAAGCCATTTTTTTAAAAAAAAATTGAATGAATGCTTTTCCCTGAAAAATAATTAAGTATTATATTCCTTTGTGTAACAAATCTCATTACAGGAAACCGAAGTCATAGACTGATGTTCTGGGATATAATTCACCATCAGTGACAAAAAGAGTCACTGAAAATGACCAATAGACCTGCAGAGCTCTGATTTAAAGTCCTGGATGTAATGACAATGGGGTTTTCTTTCAGAGATTTTCCAGAACTGCTGCAGTCAAACTGTGCCATAATTCCACTTTAGCCTTTGAATTATGTTTCTGCAAGTCCCCATTGAACTGCAATAGCAGTTTTCTTTTGCTAGTCAACCTCTTTCTTCGAATAATGCATTTCATCTCTTTCTTAGAATAATATTTTGGAGTGGATTAGCGAGATGTGTACTCAGCACAGAAAGGAAGGAAGACAGCCACCGCTAAGAGTCTTTAAAACTACAAAGAATTGGGGGGATGCAAAGAGTAGTGTCCTAAAAAAGAACTGTAATTTTACACTTATGGGGGAGAGATGTATCAGCATTCCTAATGTTCAACTTAACCAAAGCTATTAAAATGTAGGGAATGCTGTCTTAAGAGTCCATGCACAATGCAAGACTCCAGATATTGTGGAATTTTCTGCCTTGATATTCTGAGTTATATGGCTGTGTGGATGGGTCCCTAGTGTTTTAACCATTCATAACATCTTTGGAGATGTTATGATTGTAAATTGCCTAGAGCAGTGTTTTCCAACCTTTTTTGAACCACAACACATTTTTTACATTTACAAAATCCTGGGGCACACCACCAACCAAAATGACACTCTAACACAGTAATACATATCGTTAATATGTTTTTTAATGTATTTATACACTCACTTAGTGTGAAACCTGGGCTTGTTTTGATGAACACAAAATATATAGTTATAGTATATTATTATTATTAGTATTAGTATTATATTGCATTACATTACAACATTATCAAGCTCCTCAGCTTTGGAACGCCCTCACTAAAGACATCAGATCAGCCCCCTCTGTTGTAGTTGAGCAAGCTGAGCCTGTAGTTGCTACAGGTAGTAACAGGGAGGAGGATACTTTGTCGGACATGTCACTTGAAGAGGGAGGTTTGGGCAGAATTACTGCAGCTGGGAGGAAGAGAGCTGCAAGTCTTGTGAGTTTGGAAGGTGCAGAACAAAGGAGAAAGGTCCGACAAATACTTAGGGGAGCCTACCAGTGATGACACTTT
>JARBWK010002733.1:0-14188 GCA_030556195.1 Anolis apletophallus | reverse complement strand
CCCTACAATTGTGGTGCCCGGAATCGGCACCAGATCGTGTCACATCTTGGAAGCTAAGCAGGGTCAACTTTGGTTCGTACTTACATAGGAGGCTGCCCATGAATCCCAGATGCTGTCGGTAATATTTCAGAGGAAAGAACTGGCAAAACCACTTTTGAGTATTCTTTGCCTAAAAAATCTCAATGAAATTTATAGCGTCCCCATAAATCGACAAGCAACTGGAAGGCACATACACGGAGAAAGGAAGAGAGAGAGAGAGTACTGTGAATTTGGACGTCACTCATGTATCTTTCTCTTTCTAAAATACTGGCTGCTTTCCATGTGATTGCAGCGGGTATTCGTTTAAGCACACCGATCTGCTGCCCCCTGCATGTCATTTGGCCTTGGGGCTTTCCGTAACTATTGTCAATTTTAATCATAGAAAGCCTTGTGAGAAAATATTAAAAGCCATGCAGCTTCCAGCCCAGCATGACAATGAATAAAAGAACAGGGAGCTTTCATGATTTGTAAACTTGATGAGCCAGATGCAGCTAACTAGTCAGGAGTCAGATCCTGCCAGAGACTTGCGATACATGTCCTCTAAGTCAGTGTTTTTCAACCTTTTTTGAGCCGCGGCACATTTTTTACATTTACAAAATCCTGGGGCACACCACCAACCAAAATGACGCAAAATGACACTCTAACACAGTAATACATATAGTTAATATGTTTTTAAATGTATTTATACACTCCGTGCAGGGGCGGTTCTTACTGGAGGCCAATTAAGCGGCCGCCTCAGGGCGCCACATGGTCAGGGGCGCATTTGGCTGCCAGGTTCCATGCATGCGCCTTTGTTGCGGGCGAGGCGACTCCAGCTGGACCGAATGCCGCACTGCATTGAGGGGCACATCTTTGTCCCCGCTGCCGGCCTGGTGCTAGTAGCCTGAGGAGGGAGGGAGGAGAAGGAGGGCTGGGCAGAGGGAGGAGCTGCAGATCGCACCCTCAAGCCTGAGGCGCAGCCACGCACCGCCCCCCTCTGCTCTGCATGTGCATTTGGCAGGCGCGGGCTCCTCCGGGGCCCGTCAGGCGAGAGCAGCTAAGCGCGAGGCACTTGAAGAAGCCACGAGGCCGGAGAGGAGGAAGGTTTGCCTGCCCTCCAGGCCCAGGCCCTCTGCGCCCAGCTCGCTGCCTCAGATGAAAAGGAGAGCTGGGAAGCAGGAGAAGGCAGCCCGCGCCACGCCCGAAAGGTGAAGCTCGCGGGAGAGAGGGAGCCCACCTTCCCATCTCTGGCCACCCCCCTCCTTCCCCCTCCCTCCTCCCCCTTCCCCTCCTGCCTCTTTCACTCTTTCAACAACACTGACAGGAACGCGAAGTTCAATCAATAATATTAATTATTGTAGCACATATAAAACTATATTTTTCAAGAGGACATGGTAGTCATTAGTGTAAGGAAGTCGCATGTATCGAAAAAACATTCATAATACATTCCAATATAATTATTATAACATCAAAAACACAGGACGCATACAAGCGCCAATGGGAAAAGGTCCGTAGTATAACTTAGTACTTGCAGTGAATCCAATGAGCACTGGAAGAAGCCAGGAGGCCAGAGAGGAGGAGGAGGGTTTGCCTGCCCTCCAGGCCCCCGCCCCCTGCGCCCAGCAGGCTGGCCTCGAGTGGAAAAGGAGGTCAAGAAGGAAGCACGAGAAGGCAGCCTTGCCCACGCCGGAAAGGTGAAGCTCGAGGGAGCCCATCTTCCCATCTCTAGCTGGCCTTCCTACCCTTCCTCCTTTGCTTCCTCACTCTCCATCCCTCCCTCCTCCCTCTTTTTTCCTTCGTCCATACCCTTCTCTTCTTCCCTCCTTCTCATCTCTTCCCTCTCCTCCTCCAGTTCTTCCTTCCTCCCCCACTCCCTCCCTCTTCCCCTCCTCCCTGGCTGGATGGCTCTTTGTCGGGAGGGCTTTGATGACGTTTTTCTTGCCCTGGTGAAGAGAGTTGGTCTGGGTGGCATTAAGTATTTTCTGTTGGTCATGGGGGTTCTGTGTGGGAAGTTTGTCCCAATTCTGTCATTGGTGGGGTTCAGAATGCTCTTTGATTGTAGGTCAAAGAGTTTCAGTAAATCCCAGAAACTGCAACTCCCAAATGTCAAGGTCTATTTCCCCATACTCCATCTGTGTTCATATTTGAGCATATGGAATATTCGTGTCAACTTTGGTCCAGATCCATCATTGTTTGAGTCCACAGTGCTCTCTGGATGTAGGGGAACTACAACTCCAAAATTCAAATTCAATGCCCACCAAACCCTTCTAGTGTTTTCTGTTGGCCATGGGAGTCCTGTGTGCCATGTTTGGTTCAATTCCATTATTGGTGGAGTTCAGAATGCTCTTGTTTATAGGTTAACAGTACTGTAAATCCCAAAAACAAGCAGGGTACTATATCACTACTTATGTTGCAAAATAGAGGACTGTACTTATGCTGATGTTGATAGTAATGCATTTAATATGTAGAAAACCATATATGTTGATTTTTAGTATAATCCAGATTATCCAGCTATAAAATCCGGATTATATTCCACTATAAGTATATAATTGTCAAAAAGAGGACTATACTTATGCTGATGTTGATAGTAATGCATTTAATAGGTAGAAAACCATATATGTTGATTTTTAGTATAATCCAGATTATCCAGCTATAAAATCCAGATTATATTCCACTATAGGTATATAATTGTCAAAAAAGAGGACTATACTTATGCTGATGTTGATAGTAATGCATTTAATAGGTACAAAACCATATTAATTGATTTTTAATATAATCCTGATTATCCAGCTATAAAATTCGGATTATATTCCACTATAAGTATATAATTGTCAAAAAATAGGACTATACTTATGCTGATGTTGATAGTAATGCATTTAATAGGTAGAAAACCATATATGTTGATTTTTAGTATAATCCAGATTATCCAGCTATAAAATCCAGATTATATTCCACTATAGGTATATAATTGTCAAAAAAGAGGACTATACTTATGCTGATGTTGATAGTAATGCATTTAATAGGTACAAAACCATATTAATTGATTTTTAATATAATCCTGATTATCCAGCTATAAAATTCGGATTATATTCCACTATAAGTATATAATTGTCAAAAAAAGAGGACTATACTTATGCTGATGTTGATAGTAATGCATTTAATAGGTAGAAAACCATATATGTGGATTTTTAGTATAATCCAGATTATCCAACTATAAAATCCGGATTATATTCCACTATAAGTATATAATTGTCCAAAAGAGGACTATACTTATGCTGATGTTGATAGTAATGCATTTAATAGGTAGAAAACCATATTAATTGATTTTTAATATAATCCAGATTATCCAGCTATAAAATCAGGATTATATTCCACTATAAGTATATAATTGTTAAAATAGAGGACTATACTCATACTGATGTTGATAGTAATGCATTTAATAGGTAGAAAACAATATACGTTGATTTTTTAGTATAATCCAGATGATCCAGACAGGAAATCCCACATTATCTGCTTTGAACTGGGATATATGGCAGTGGTGACTAAGATAACCCAGTTCAAAGCAGATATTGTGGGATTTCCTGCCATGATATTCTGGGATATAGGGCTGTGTGGAAGGGCCCCCAGAACATCAAGGCAGGAAATCCCACAATATCTGCTTTGAACTGGGATATATGGCAGTGTGGACTCAAGTAACCCAGATGCAGATATTGTGGGATTTCCTGCCTTGATATTCTGGGGTATAGGGCTGTGTGGAAAGGCCCTGAGAAGGAAGGAAGGTGAATAGATACACACACACACACACACACACACACACACACACAAAGAGAATAGGAAGAGGGCAGGGGAAAGGGTGGGAAGGAAGGTATATATATATATATATATACACACAGCATGGGCGAACCGGTCCTCCGTGTGTTTTGGACTTCAACTCCCACAATTCCAAATGGCCAGTAGGAAGTCCAAAATAACCTGGAGGTCTATGCCTTCCCCATATATATATATATATATATATATATATATATATATATATGTATGTATGTATGTATGTATGTCAGCGGCGCCTTGTCCAATGCGGGATAGCAGTGGACAAAGACGCGGCCGCCATCTTGGAAGAGGATCGAGCAATCGGAGGGCGGTCGCCATTTTGGCTCTTCTTGTTCAGTGTTGTTGCTGTAGTTGAAGTTCCGCGCCTTGTCCAAAAAGGACAAGAGGGGTGGGGCTTCTTGGGTTATCTGTTCAGGGATTGTTATCTGTTCAGGGATTGGCTCTTCGCCAGAGGGGGGAGGGGCTCGGGGAGTTAAGAGCAGGAGTTCTGGAGGGAAAGCCTCAGTACGGTTTTTTTGCCTTGGAATAAGGACCCATAAAGCATTTCCTCAACACCTGAGTGAGTGTGGTTATTTGGGCGGCCTACCAACGCTCACACAAAAACCGTACTCACAACCTGAATCGCAGTCGTGAGCCGATCCGACCGCGACCCCCCACCTGAGATGTCCAGCGGAAGGGAAGAAGGCCTCCAGGACCCCCGAGTGGGACCTCGCTGGCTGGGATCCGAGGAGGTGGAAGATGAGATTCTCGGTGAGGCAGCTGGAGGCCCGGAGAGGGAGAGGCCTGTGATCGTCGCCGGAGCAGGCGACCAGGAGGCCGCGATTCCTCCCCTCCTGTGGGACGAGAAGGTGACGCGGCGGAGGAAGGGGAGCCCCAGGCCCGAGGAGGGAGCCGGTCAGCCCCCAGTGGAAGGCACGAGTCGGGGCGAGCGGATGGAGGAGATGATGGGAGAGATGGCCAGAGCCATAACCGACATCCGCCAGCAGATGGGAATGATGCAGCGGCGGATGGACGCATGGGGACCCCACCGGAGGAAGATCGAGATACGGAGGGGCGTTCAAGCCATGCGGCCCGGAGGGCAGAGAGACCACCGTCCGGCAGGCCCGCCTTCAGAGGGGCGGCGCCGACTTTACCCCCGCCAGGGAGCCTCCACCTTCAACCTGGGCTCGAGCGACCGGACCCTGGAGGGGAGCGGCCATCGGAGAGACTTAAAAGTCAAGTTCGATGGAGACCCAAGCCACCTTTCCTTTTTTGTCACCAATGTCCGCAATTTTATGGAGGACTACGGAGACTCGTTCCCCTCCGAGGCGGCCCAAGTGAGGGCCGTGGGAAGCAACCTGAAAAACGCTGCGGCCGACTGGTTGGTCCAGATGACCGAGACCGATGCCCCGGAGCTTAGGGGTATTGAGGCTTTCCTGAGGGCGCTGCAGCAGCGGTTTAGAGACCCGCACGCGGAAGCGAAAGCTAAGGCGGAATTGAAGCGGATCTACCAGGGGTCGAGGGCGGTATCCGAGTACGCCCTGGCGTTCAAGGCCCTTGCCGAAAAAATCCGTGACTGGTCAGAGGCGACCAAATTAGACTACTTTAAGGCCGGATTGAGAAGAGAGGTCCTGGATTGGGCTCTGAACCGCAGAAACCCAGCCACCCTTGAAGGATGGATTGACCTGGCCGGCCAAGTGGAGTGCGATCGGGAGGCGGCACCCAGGAGACACCGAGACGCCCCGCGAGCACGCGACCCGGCCCCAACCATACGAACGGGGCTGGCCCGGAGGTCGCCAACCCGGCGGAGGTCGCTAAGTCGAGACGCAAATAGACCGCGGAGAGGCGCTTGCTTCACCTGTGGCCGAGAGGGGCACCGGGCGGTCGAATGCCCGAGGAGGGTGCCGCCCGCCGCAAAGGGGGGTCGGGTCCGGACCCGACCCCGGGACACCGAAGACGACCAAGGCCAAAGGAGCGGCGGCTAGAGAGTTGGCTCGAGCGCCAACCAACCCGAGGGCGGAGGAGACTACGGGAGGCGCGGGAGGAGAGCGGATCGGAAGAGTTGGCGGAAAACGAGCCCGATCTGCCGTGGCGCCCGGCGGCAGATCTCACCTTCCCAGGGCGGTGAGTCGGAGCCTCCCAGTGGAGGAATCCTCACATTTAAGGTAGCCGTGCGCGCCCCACCACCGGCCAAGAGACCGAGGCTAATGCCATGCTAGACTGTGGTTGCACCCGATGCTTGATGTCCCCTGGCTTAGCAGCCCAGCTAGGAGTGACCCCTCAGGAGCTAGTGGCCCCGATCCTGTTCGCGCAGCTGGATGGGACCTTCGCCAACGAGGCGCCAGCCACCAAAAAGACCGGGGAGCTAGAGGTGCGGATAGGGGCCCACAGAGAGCGCATCAATTTTGTGATCTCCGAGATGGCTAACCAACCCTTAATTTTGGGTAGCCCCTGGTTGGAGGAACACAATCCAAAAATCAACTGGAAGACAGGGGAAGTGCGCTTCCGAGATGGGCAGGTTCAGGCCAAGATAGAATACCCAGGAGAAGGAGGGAGTCCTAATACGGCAGGGGCCGGGCTCGCCCAATTGGCAGGAGTGCCGCAGGACTATTGGGAGCTGGCTGAGGTGTTCAGCGAGAAAGAATGCGACGAGCTGCCACCCTCCCGCGCCATGGACTGTGCCATTAAGATAGAAGAGGGGGCGACGCTCCCCAAACCCAAGATGTATGCGATGTCTGAGCCGGAGAAAAGGGCGCTGAGAGAATTCATAGACAAAAACCTGGCCAGGGGCTTTATTAGACACTTTATTAGACTTTATTAGACCAATGCGGGATAGCAGTGGACAAAGACGCGGCCGCCATCTTGGAAGAGGATCGAGCAATCGGAGGGCGGTCGCCATTTTGGCTCTTCTTGTTCAGTGTTGTTGCTGTAGTTGAAGTTCCCGCCGAAAAAGGACAAGAGGGGTGGGGCTTCTTGGGTTATCTGTTCAGGGATTGTTATCTGTTCAGGGATTGGCTCTTCGCCAGAGGGGAGGGGCTCGGGGAGTTAAGAGCAGGAGTTCTGGAGGGAAAGCCTCAGTACGGTTTTTTTGCCTTGGAATAAGGACCCATAAAGCATTTCCTCAACACCTGAGTGAGTGTGGTTATTTGGGCGGCCTACCAACGCTCACAGGCATAGACAGTACAATCTAAACCAGAATGTGGCAATTTGTGGGAGTTTTTTTAAAAACCACTTATGCAGTTTGTTTAGGTGTCAATATGTTTTGTAATTGCCTATTGATCAGGTTAAAAGAAAGAAAATACTAGCTTAGGAGCACAAACACGTCTACAACCCACAAGAATTCATTTAAGGATTTAAGATGATGCAAGCTTTAAACTTTTATACAAATATTCCTGTGGTGTTTTCCTTTTTTTCCGTGTCAGGAGCAACTTGAGAAACTGCAAGTCGCTTCTGATGTTAGAGAATTGGCTGCCTGCAAGGAAATTGCCTAGCCCCCTCCCCCCTGCAGATGTTTTGATGTGTTACCATGTTTTACCGGGAATGTGGCTAAGTGTCATCTGCATAAGATCTCTCTGACCAGTAGGTCATGAGTTTGAGGCCTGCCCGGGGCGAGGTGGGTGCTCGACCTTAAGTGTAGCCTGCTGTCGACCTTTGCAGCCCGAAGGACAGTTGCATTTGTCAAGTAGGAGATAAAGGTACCACATTAAAGTAGGGAGGCAAATTTTGACTGATTTATGAGGCCATTAAAGAATTCCAGGAATTGCTGACGAATGTGGAAGGAACAACAAAGGGATGCTGGAAAACGCTGAGATGAGGAGTGCGTCAGCTCCCCCTGGTGGCCAGAAGTTTGCCTCTGTTTGTCTATGTGTCGTAGGTTCGTCTATATGTCATTTGTTGAACTGCAGGGATTGTCTGCAAGTATGTGTACTGTAATCCGCTCTGAGTCCCCTTCGGGGTGAGAAGAGCGGAATATAAATAAAGTAAATAAATAAAATAAATTGTGAGAGGCTTCTCTCATTTCCCTGCATGGGGAGCTGGTGCTGACAGAGGAAGCTCATCCGTGCTCTCCCTGGATTCGAACCTGCGACCTGTTGGTCTTCAGTCCTGCAGGCAGAAAGGGTTTAACCCTAACGATACTATTAATATGATACTATTAAGCTGATGATTGCAAAGCAACGAGGAGTGGTTTGCATATGTGAATAGCCTATCATGGATGTAATCCCCACAAACTAGCATGTTAATCTTGCCCTCATACAACCTCAAAACATCATGCTTAATTGACGTCTCATCAGCTTAGTGGAAGTTGGTTCATCTGTTCAGGTGATAACTCACTGTGGATAGTGCAACTAGAGGTAATGCCCCCTAATAGGCTTCAACAAAAGCATGAGAGCAGTGGATCTAAACCCCTGAGTCCCCAGATGTTTTGGCTTACAACTCCCATAAATCCCAGCCAGTTTACCAACTGTTAGGATTTCTGGGAGTTGAAGGCCAAAACACACGAGGACCCGCAGGTTGAGAACCATGGGTTTGCAATAGTAATTAGAATGTGGAAAGATGGGTGTTTTGTTTTGTAATTTGTACATATATAAATTGCTGGAAGACACATTAACAACCTTAGATATGCAGACGATACCACTTCGATGGCTGAAAGTGAGGAGGAGCTGAGGAGCTGGGTTGCAGTTAAACATCATAAAAACCGAGATTATGACAAGACTGATGGATAACTTGGAAATAGAGGCAGAACATGTGGAGGCAGTGGCAGACTTTATATTACTAGGTGCAACGATTATTTATGTATTTATTTATTTACTTCATTTATATTCCGCCCTTCTCACCCCGCAGGGGACTCAGTGCGGATCACAATGAACATATACAGGCAAGCATTTAGACACACAACACAAGTCAGACAGAGGCAATTTAACATCTGGCCACCAGGGGGAGCTGTCGCACTCCTTCATTCCTCAGCGTGTTTCCTGGAGATCTTTATGGCCTCGTAAATCAGTTAAATTTAGCCTCTCCACTAAGTGGTACCATAATTTCCTACTTGACAGATGCAACTGTCTATTGGGTTGCAAAGGTCGACAACAGGCTACACAATAGGTCGAGAGCCCACCTCAACCTGGGCAGACCTCGAACTCATGACCTTCTGGTCAGTAGAGATCTTATGCAGCTAACACTCAGCCAGCTACGCCACATTCCCTATTAATGCAGACGCAGACTGCAGCCAGGAAATCAGAAGAGCAATGACCAATCTCGATAAAATAGTCAAGAGTAGAGACATCACACTGGCAATGAAGATTTGCATAGTCAAAGCAATAGTATTCCCCGTAATAACCTATGGATGTGAGAGCTGGACCATAAAGAAGGCTGAGCGAAGGAAGATAGATGCTTTTGAACTGTGGTGCTGGAGGAAAATTCTGAGAGTGCCTTGGACCGTGAGAAGATCCAGCCTGTCCATACTTCAGGAAATAAAGCCCGACTGTGCATTGGAGGGAAGGAGGTTAGAGGCAAAGATGAAGTACTTTGGACACATCATGAGAAGACAGGAAAGTTTGGAGAAGTGAATGATGCTGGGGAAAATGGAAGGAAAAAGGAAGAGGGGCCAACCAAGGACAAGATGGATGGATGGAATCCTTGAAGTGACTGGCTTGACTCTGAAGGAGCTGGGGGTGACCACGGCCGACAGGGAGCTCTGGCATGGGCTGGTCCATGAGGTCACGAAGAGTTGAAAGTGACTGAATGAATAAACACCAACAACATATATAACGTGATTGGGATTGGCATTTAATTTCGTTGTACAATGTACAATGATAAGGTATTGTTGTATTATCCAGGCGGAGGCCACAAGGGGGCACTAGAGAGAGGATAGTCCATTCTACGAGGAGTGTATATGTGTGTGTGTGGAGAGAGGGAAATAAACATTGTGGAAACAACAGTTGTTTATGATATGGGGAAAGGCAGCGGGGAAGGGGAGGGAATAACCAGCAGCAATGGGGGAAATGATTTTCCTCCTTCAACACTCTCCCCATACAATGAAGTATCCTTCTCTGTCTAGGCTCCTTTTGGAGTCCGCCCAGATAATGGAACAGTACCAATGACAATAAAGTTATTCTATTCTATTCTAATGCTCTGTAGAAAAGTGAATACTAGTATGAGGACTTCTCTTGTCAATCAAATCTTCATTAGCATGTCATAATCTCATCTGTAAAGTTCCGATCTCATTGTTCTTCACCTCCTCCCGCCTCTTGCCCCTCATTGGTCCAAACAGCCAGGCGAGGCAATTCCCCCATTGGCCAGAATGCAGGCAGCGCTATTTCATGATTGGCTGGAAGAAGCCGGTCGGCATCCCGCCCCTCAGCTGTTGCAAAGATTCCAACCAATCAGGATGAAGTGCGGGAACAGGGGCGGGCGGGAGATTTGAAACTGACTGTTCTGAAAATGTATAAAAATACTGGAAAATTGTAATAAAACATGTCCGCATGGTGAATGATTGCTGCTGTCATCCTTTCTCAGCTGGGATAGAACTCTCGGTGCGCACGCTTCCGGATCTTGGTGAGAAGCTACTATTGGGACTTAGGGGGCTATTTTGGCATTCCTTACTGCCCACCAAGATTTTCCATCAAAGAATCCTTGCTTTAGAGGAACTTAGGGCCTTAGCCCTCCAGGGCAAAGCCGCTCTAAATTCATATCCTCTATCATAAGTATCTCATTGGTCGCATGGCTAGCCATCATGACCCCTCTGTTCCCTCTTGAATGAATCCAACTTGAATGCTCCCACTTCAATGAAGTCTGCTATTCCCCCTCTCAAAATAATAATAATAGTAATAATAATAATAAATAAACTTTATTTATACCCCGCCACCATCTCCCCCAATGGGCACTTGGGGCCGGGGGGGCATGGGCTCACATGAGGTCAGGCCGAAACAACAAATTACAATAAAATACAATAAAATAACAATCAAAACGCAAGCAATATCATAGTAAAATACAAAACATACAATACAATGAGCAAAACAACTGGGGAATGGGTCGCAAGTATAGATTAGGATCCTTTTCCCCATTCTCCTGAAGCAGGGGTAGGGAACCTACGGCTCGGGAGCCAGATACGGCTCTTTTCATGATTGCATGTGGCTCTCCAGAGCAGCCCGGGCCTTGGTTTCCCAGCATGCAGCGGGGAGGAGTGACGCAAATGCGCCATGACTGTCGCTTCTGCGCCGCTATCGCCGCCGCTTCCTCATCCCCCGCTGCTCTCAGGGTCCTGCGCCCTCTCTCCCCTTCCTTCTTTCCTCCATTCTACCCCTTCCTTCCTTCCTTCCTTCCTTCCTTCTTCCTTTCTTTCCTCCATTCCCCCTTCCTCCCTCTTCCTTCCTTCCTCTTCTATTCTTTTCCCCCCAAGTCTTCCTTTCCTTCTCCTTCCTTTCTTTTCTCTCCCCTTCTTTCTCTTCTTTTTTCCCCTTCATTATTTTACTTTTTCCTCACTCCCTTCCTTTTCCCCACCCTTTCCGTTCCTTCTTTCTTTTTCCCTCCTTGTCTTTCTCCTGCTTTTCTTTTCTTCCTTTTCCATAGTTCGTTTTTTTCTTTTCTTTCTTCCTCTCCCCCTCCCTCCTTTCTTTCCTCTTTCTTTCCCCCTTCCTTCCGTCTTCTCTTCCTTCCCAGAGTCCTGAGCATGCCTTTTGTCGAGCCAGGTCTGAAGTGTTCCGTCATTCTGCCTGGGGGGGGGGGGGGATCTTTTTCTCATAGTATGTACGTATATACTCACATTTAGTTGAATTCAGTCTATATATATATATATATATATATATATATATATCTATATATATATATAAAATAATATAATATGGCTCTCACTGAAATAAATTTCCAAATATATTGCTTTCATGGCTCTCTGAGTCAAAAAGGTTCCCGACCCATGTTCTGAGGCCTCCAAACCTGGTATCTTCAGTCCTTAGCATTGAGTCCCTTCCTGACTTTGCAAAAGCCTCCTATAGTTCCCTTGGCTCCCCAAATACAACAGTCCAACACAACCTATGGGGAGGAAATGGGGAGAGGCGACCCCTTTCCTTGATTCCTGCTACTTCATGCATCCCTGAAAATTGCAAACTGGGAAAGAGCTTTTGGAAAGTAAGTAGGAAAAGTGTGAGAAGAGAAGGGAATACTACAACTCAGATTAAAGTCTGATTTAGAGGAGATGGCTGAGAAAACAAACCGCATTTGGATTGAAACTTATGACTGCTAAGGTGGAACAAAATATTCCCAGCTTTGTAGTTTTTTTAAAATGTTTCTTCCCTCCTTTTGTCAGTCTTAAATTGGGCAGTAACTCAGCGTATGAGTATGCATCATAACTTTGCTACAACCAGCTGCTGTTGCTAAATGAGTATAGAACTTCTCTGTCAGAGTGCGGACGTATAGCAACGCTTTAAGTAAGTGCTACTCTGAGCCCAAGCTTGTCTTCATTTCTTGGCTGTCAGGAGAACAGGTAACACAAAGCAAACCTGAGCCCGAAGAAGGCAGTGATGTTATTCTGTAACAAGAGACATTGTCATTTCCCAGATCTGTTAAGCTAGGGCCTGTGACAATTTCCCCGTAAGGAAATATGTCCCTGTTCTTGTTACTCGGTGCTATTTTGATATCTCAAAAGACTCACCAATATATATAAAAAAAGCCTGGCACCAGGCTGCCTCGGATTTGCAGACAGATCTTTACAATTATCATGTTATCAAGAATGCAATAGGCATACAAGACAAGATCTGCGCATTTGCAGCATGTACCTTTAATGATTGCAAATGAGAGAGAAATTTAGCATGAAACTGGTGCCACAAGCAGCACTTACGGAAATTCCTTCTCCACAGAACTATTAAAGCCGTGGTTGTCAACCTTCCTAAAACCGTGACCCCTTAATACAGTTCCTCATATTATGGTGACCCCAAACATAACATTATTTTCGTTATTTCACAACTGTAATCATAATGTGAATATCTGATATGCAAGATCTATTTTTATTCACTGAAGCAAATTTGCACAAATACCCAATACGCCCAAATTTGAATATTCGTGGGATTGGGGGTGATTTTGTTATTTGGAAATTGTAGTTGCTGGGATTTATAGTTAACCTACAATCAAAGAGCATTCCGAACTCCACTAATGATGGAATTGAACCAAGTTTGACACACAGAACTCCCATTACCAACAGGAAATACTGGAAGGGTTTGGTGGGCATTGTCCTTGAGTTTGGGAGTTGTAGTTCACCTACATCCAGATAGCGCTGTGGACTCAAACAATGACAGATCTGGACCAAACTTGGCACGAATACTCAATATGCCCTAATGTGAACACAGATGGAGTTGGCAGCAAACAGACCTTGACATTTGGGAGTTGTCGTTGCTGGTATTTATAGTTAATCTACAATCAAAGAGCATTCTGAACTCCACTAATGATGGGATTGAACCAAATTTGACACACACAACTCAATTACAAACAGAAAATACTGGAAGGGTTTGGTGGGCATTGTCCTTGAGTTTGGGAGTTGTAGTTCACCTACGTACATCCAGATAGCACTGTGGACTCAAACACTGACAGATCTGGACCAAACTTGGGACGAATACTCAATATGCCCTAATGTGAACACAGATGGAGTTTGCAGCAAACAGACCTTGTGTCAGCTCCGGTTGGTTCGTTTATTGCCGTAACGGACCAAGCCGATCGCGCCAATTGATATGGACACTGCCGGGCGGGAAACCACCAGGCTCATCCCCTTTGATCTGCCAGATACCTTCCTGGTCTTTGATATGTGGACTGGCCATTTGGTCAAGCCTTGGAGGGAGGGACCCAGTGGGGCGGGCCGGGAGGGAATCTTGAGGGATGTTTGCGCGGGCTTTTCTTTAGTCTATCTTTGTTCAGCCTGGAGCAAGGAGCCAATAAATGACCTATCTTCCAATTTGCTTGGAGTGAGTGTGGTTTATCGGACCCCCCCGGAGCATACATAAAGATAGACTCACCAATTTCTACGGCCGTGAAAGCCCTCCGACCGTAACCACCCTCGCAGAGAGGTTTCAAGCCGAAGGACGCCAGCTGGAGAGCAACCTCCGGTAATCCCAGACGAGGAGGAGGAGGACGAAAGCGAGGACGAGGTCGGGCCGAGCGTCCGGTGGGGAACCGCAGGTGGTGGTGACCGGGATGGAAGATGGGGGGATCCCTGACCAGACCCGACCACCGAAGGATGTTCGTCGCAAAGTGAGAGCACCCAGCAACGAAATGTTGCGGATGGAGGTGCAGATGTTCCAGATGTCGGAAGCGATGCAGAAGATGCAGGCGCAGTTGGACATACTGATGAGTAGGCCGGAGGAGAGGCCTTGGGGGACTCCCC
>JARBWK010002732.1:0-14190 GCA_030556195.1 Anolis apletophallus | reverse complement strand
GTGTCATTTTGGTTGGTGGTGTGCCCCAGGATTTTGTAAATGTAAAAATGTGCTGCGGCTCAAAAAAGGTTGAAAAACACTGGTCAACAGGACTATATTTTGATTATATATAAGACCTGGCCCTGACAGTTAAGGCCTTGCGGGGCCAGGGTCCTACATACCTAAGAGACCGTCTGATACCACCCAGCCATCTGAGAGCACCACGGCCAGCCTACGAGAACCTTTTCTGTGTCCCAGGTCTGAGAGAGGCTCATCTGAGTCCGCAAGACAGAGATCTTTCTCCATTGTGGCCCCTGTCCTGTGGAACTCTCTGCTGCCAGACCAAAGAGCCATTCTCGACCTACCTTCATTTCTGGCGGCACTTAAGACATGGCTATTTAGAAGAGCATATGCATGAGTGACAATCAGTGACCTGAATCTGTCTATTCCAATATTTTAACATTTTAATATTTTAATATTTTAATATTTTAGTATTGTAAATGCCAAGCTGTGTAAGTCGCCCGGAGCACATTTGTGGAGGGCGACTCATCTGTATCTGTATACCTTTATAAAACGGAATGTTTGTATGTGTGTATGTGTGTATGTGTGTATGCGGAGGGCGGAAGGGCGGATATGTGGCAGCTATTTGCATAAAGTCCTTTGATTGGACAGCCTCGCCACTCCAAAATTCTAAGGCACCAAACAGAGGGCATTGATAGCCACTGATTAGCCAGCAACCCAGAATCCAGGCCTCTACATTCAAACAACAGGATTTCTTCCCACTGAGGGGAAAAAAGCCAGCAACCCAGAATCCAGGCCTCTACATTCAAACAACAGGATTTCTTCCCACATGACCCACGTATTATGGGATTTGTAGTACTTTCCAAGACTTTGGTTCCCACAGACCACTGAGGCCACCAAAAAGGACCAATACAGACCACACTCAGCACACACAGCCCCCATGACCCACTCTACGTCCTGGTGCAGTTCGGAGGAGGGTGGGCCATGGATGATGGGACTTGAAGTGCCTCTACTCACTTCCCAAGTCCGCTGCAACCCTCATCCAATCACTGATCGAGACCAAACTTGCCATACATAACCCCCATGACTGCCTTCACGTCCTGGTGAGGTTTGGGGGAGGACTGACCATGGATGATGGGATTTGTAGTACTTTTACACCCCTCTGTTCCCACAGACCACTGTGGCCCCCAACAAACACCGAGAAAGTCCACACTTGGCACACAGAGCCCCAGTGACCCACTCTACAGCCTACTGAAGTTTGGAGGGGGACAGAACATGGATGATGGGACTTGCAGTACCTTCCCTCACTTCCCAATCCTGCTACAAACCTAATCCAATGACTGATCAACACCAAATCTGGCACACAGAGCCCTCATGACCCACTCTACAGCCTGGTGCAGTTTACTGTGAGATGGACCACGGATGATGGGACTTGAAGTACCTTCACTCACTTCCGAAAAACAATGCATCCCTCATCCATTCACCAATACAGACCAAACATAGCACACAGAGCCCCCATGACCCAATCTACATCCTACTACACTTTGGGGGGGACGGGACACACAGAGATGATGGGACTTGCACTACCTTCAGTAATTTCATGATACCACTGCAACTCCCAATAATGATGGATCAAGACTAAACTTGTCACACAGAGCCCCCATGACCCACTCTACATCCTGCTGCACTTCTCAAATGACCCGGGCAGGGCCGGGTCCCCAAGCTAGTAAATAATAAAATTAGTTAGTTAGTTAGTTAGTTAGTTAACATTAACCAGAGTTTTAAAATGGTTCCCCTTCAGTGGCAGCAGGATTCCTGTTGTGAAACATTGTCATGCCAATGGATTACTTCTAAAACAGAAGCATAAATACGGGGAGCCAATGCCTTTCAAAAAGTAACTTTCCAGAATCTGGAAAGGCCCAGCTAAAAGAGGGCAAAGGAGGCTGTCCAAAACAGAAAGCAGGATGCCAGGTCCAAGCTGCCAGGCAATGTGGGGTTGGCTGATGCTCGCCCTTCTGCGGAAGACTCTGCTTTCCAGCCAACGGCTGATGAAGAGTTGAGCTCTAATGGGAAAGTCCCCCTAAGCCAACTGGAGCAAACTCTGAATGTTTCTCCTGGAAATGTTCGTCTTGGGCATGCCCAGGATACATTTCACTCTGGGGATGGAAAGATGTCAGAATCAAGGCCTTGCTCTTGGTGGACAGATACTAGATTACAGCTAAAAGGAGAGAGAAAAATATTTTTTCAGGGTAAATAAGCCTGGTGTTGCCTTCAACTTTGCATGCTGATATTTTATGATAGCTTTATTGCCTTTAACTTTGTGTGCTGTCAACTTGTAATTGTTTTTATTTTAACTTTTGTAAGTTGTCCTAAATCCCAAACTGGGGGGAAAGTGTGATGATGAAGCACCGGGAATGTGGCGCAGCTGGCTGGGTGTCAGCTGCATCAGATCTCTACTGACCAGAGGGTCATGAGTTTGAGGCCAGCCCGGGTCGAGGTGGGCTCTCGACTTATTGTGTAGCCTGTTGTCGACCTTTGCAACCCAAAAGACAGTTGCATCTGTCAAGTAGGAAATTAAGGTACCACTTAGTGGGGAGTTAATTTAATTTAACTGATTTACGAGGCCATAAAAAAGATCTCCAGGAAACACGCTGAGGGATGAAGGAGTGCGACAGCTCCCCCTGCTGGCCAGATGTTAAGTTGCCTCTGTCTGTCTTGTGTGTCTAAATGTAATGTGTACATTCTAATCCGCCCTGAGTCCCCTGCTGGGTGGGAAGGGCGGAATAGAAATGAAGTAAATAAATAAATAAGATGATGATGGGATAAGATATTTTGCGATTTATGTCTGTTGCAATGTCGGCTGCTGTCAATAGGATTCTGAAGCTAGGTAAGACATTAAGGTCTGAAAGATCTTGATACGTTTATAACAGACGTGGGCGAACTTCACCCCTCCAGACGTTTTGGACTTCAACTTCCACAATTCCTAACAGCCGGTCAAAGTTTGCCCATGCCTGATTTATAAAGAACTAGCTGTACCCGGCACGCGTTGCTGTGCCCTATTTAGGAGATGCGAGATGTGTGTGCAGATGTGCGTTAGGGTGCCAATGTCGGCCTCTGGCGCCATGCTGTAGTCTTCTGCAGCGTTGTATCTGAAGGCTAGGTGGTGGAATTGGTTGTGGTGTTTTTGAAGTTTGTTTTCTGTGTTGGGCGACGTCGTTTTTCTGTGCTCCTTGTGCGCTGCTGTTGTGTTGCATTTCTGCGTCTTTGTTGTTCCTGGCTGCGCGCTTCTTCTTGTCGTGCAGTTATTTGCATTTGATTCTCAGCTGTGCGTCGTGCAGTGACCTGTTGTCTGTGTCTCTGCTGTGCAGTGTGTTTCTGTTCTGGCGTTGTTCTGCCCTCTTTTGTTTGATGTATGTAGCATTGTGAGTGTGTCATCCAATGCTGTTATTTTTATAAGGCATGGCTTGTCTTTTTGGGTCAGTTTATGTCTGTGTGGAAGGAAGGAATGGTTTTAGTTTGTGGTGGTGGTAGGTGTTGTGTGTACGGGGTCCCGTAAGGTTGGTGGGATGGGTTGTGATTGGAAGTTGTGTTGTTGTGTGGGTAGGAATTTGCTGGAGAATTGCTCCCTCAGAGTTTGGTTTTCGCAGTTTAACCCTCAAACACCAACTGAAATCTCTCAGCATTCTATCCTAGCTTGGCTCTTGCCAGCGTTGCTATGGTTACAGCAGTTATGCAACCGCCCTTATTGGCAGCCAATCATGTTGTTCAGAATGTGGAGGCTGGGTGAGTCTTTGGCCGCCCGGAGGATGCTGGTAAATGTAGTTTTATTTTTACTTGTTTTGGGGGCCTTTAGGTTTGGGGGAGTTTCTTTGCTACAAACGTACCTTGCTTGAGGCCTATTTCTGTTGGCAAGTATTGTGTTTCTGCGTTGTATGGTTTCTTTGTTTGAGGTATACATCACATGACGTGAACCCATTTATATAATAGATGTCACACTAAATATGACACTAAAAATCCTAAGATGGGATTTTTAAAAAGGTTGGACACATTGCTTGAAATGGTCCATAATGGAAGAGAGAGCTTTGTAAGGTCCTTCAGATTGTACTGCAATGTGTGAACGAGTTCAGGGAATTACCCTTTATGTATATGTTTAGAAACCTTAGTCAAATATCAACCCCCAAACCCTGGGTCGACTTACCAAGGGGGACTGTGAGTAGAAATGGCAAAGCATAGAATAAAATATTGTTTTGATGAATATGTGGTACGACTGGGAAACTTCTCAATGTGATAAGTGTAAGGCCGGGCGGCCCCTGCCTGGCGCTGCATCATTCCCACTTGAAGTTGCAGGCTCTGTACCAGTTGGGTAAGCGCACTCACTTGCCTCTCCAGTGACTCTGACTGGACCGGAGCACTTGATTCGGGTGCCGCCCTCCTTCTCCGGACTGTCACATCCTTCCAAGGGTCCTCCAGATGCCTCGCCCTCTCTGGATCTGTGGCGCTGGCTTGGGAAGGCTGCCCTGTTGCCTCCGCGGTCGCTCTGGGGCCTCTACCTTCGGGGGCTCCCTCTCCTGGGCCTGCCTCCTCCGTGGCTCTGTCCCTTGACAGCTGCTCGGAGGACATGCCGGCTTGAGCCACGGTGGGATGTGGCTCACCACCGCGGTCAAGGCGAAGAAGAGCAGTCTTTATGTAAGGCCCGGTAGGCCTGTAAATATGGCACACTCACTCAGGTAGTTAACAAGAGGAAATGAGCTTTATTTATCCTTACTCCGTAGCAGGTAAAGACCAGACTGAATGCTTTCCCCGCCCATCTGCATCCTTCAAGCGTCCTGGCCCGCCTCCTCCTCCAGGCCCCTTTTTCTCATTGGTTCTTCTTCCCGCCGTTTCTTCCCATTGGTTCTTCTTCCCGCCGTTTCTTCCCATTGGTTCTTCCCATTGGTTCTTCCCATTGCCAAGATGGCGGAGACGCCGGAGTCATTAGGCAACAAAGGACTCCGGCAGCGCTGACAATAAGTTGGTTACTGACATGGAAACTAGGCATGGGCAATCATGGTCCTAAATGGTTCTAAAGTTCTTACAAAACTAACGTTCTGGTGGTGAACACTAGGTGGCGCTAGTGCTTTGCTTCTACAGTGTAGCTAAAGTTCTGGTGGTGAACACTAGGTGGCGCTGGTGCTTTGCTTCTACAGTGTTGCTAAAGTTCTGGTGGTGACCACTAGATGGCACTGTTGCTTTGCTTCTACAGTGATGCTAAAGTTCTGGTGGTGAGCACTAGGTGGCACTGTTGCTTTGCTTCTACAGTGATGCTAAAGTTCTGGTGGTGAACGCTAGGTGGCACTGTTGCTTTGCTTCTACAGTGTTGCTAAAGTTCTGGTGGTGAGCACTAGGTGGCACTGTTGCTTTGCTTCTACAGTGATGCTAAAGTTCTGGTGGTGAACGCTAGGTGGCACTGTTGCTTTGCTTCTACAGTGTTGCTAAAGTTCTGGTGGTGAGCACTAGGTGGCACTGTTGCTTTGCTTCTACAGTGATGCTAAAGTTCTGGTGGTGAACGCTAGGTGGCCCAGGTTGCTGCGACAAGTAAGGGAGCTTTCTTCCACCTACGCCAGGCACGTCAACTGGCACCTTACCTCCCATCAGATGCGCTGGCTACGGTGGTCCATGCTACAGTGACATCGCGGCTGGACTACTGTAATGCTCTTGTACGTGGGGTTGCCGCAGTCAACCACCGTAAATCCAGCTAGTGCAGAATGCAGCCGCCAGACTCCTCCCCGGGACACCGCTGAGATGCCATATCGCGCCATCTCTACAGCGCCTGCACTGGCTGCCGGTCGAGCTCAGAGCCATCCACAAGATCTTGTCGCTTACCTTTAAGGCCCTCCATGGCGCCGGCCCAGCTTATTTAAAAGACCGCTTGTCCGAACCAGTCCATTTAAGGTCGCCGCTCAGTGAACAGGGACCTTCTCCGCATTCCAGGTGTGAGTGAGGCCCGCCTCGACATCACAAGACGGAGAGCCTTTCCATCGCGGCCCCTGTTCTTGGAACCTGATGCCGGAGCAGAGCTATCCTGACATGCCCCAGTTCCTGACCGCATTGAAGACCTGGCTCTTCCGAAAGGCTTACGGCTAAGGTCACCTCCCAGACTTAGCCTGAGTTACTGGAACTATTTTAACTAATTTCCTATTCTTTTAGCTTTAACTATTGAACTGTTTTATGTGTTTTATGTGTAAGTCGCCCGGAGCACTGACGTGGAGGGCGACTCATAAATAATAAAATCAATCAATCAATCATTGTTGGCTCATGTTTAACTTGTTGTCCACGACTCCAAGATCTTTTTCACACGTACTGCTCTCGAGGCACGTGTCCCCCATTCTGTATGTTTGCATTTCATTTCTTCTGCCTAAGTGGAATATCTTGCATTTGTCACTGTTGAACTTCATTTTGTTAGTTGCACATATGGATAGGAATTGTACATGACAGCCATGCATTCCGCATTAATTTGCACATTCGGTTGCACAGGGCTGGGATTCTCTAATGCCCAATCATCCCCTAACTGCATGGTTACCTACTTAGCCCTCCTTTTCCTTTAATGTAGAGTCTCAGGTCAGCAAATTGTGCTCAATTCTTCGCTGACTCCAAATGGAAGTGGACTGCTGGCCTTTTTAGCAAAAGACAATCATGTGGGATTAAAAGACTGCCCCTTAAGACAGTGTTTTTCAACCTTTTTTGAGCCGCGGCACACTTTTTACATTTACAAAATCCTGGGGCACACCACCAACCAAAATGACACAAAATGACACTCTAACACAGTAATACATATAGTTAATATGTTTTTCAATGTATTTATACACTCAGTGTGAAAGCTGGGCCTGTTTCGATGAACACAACATAGATATGACTTCCTCTCACATACTTATACATGGCTATCATGTCTTCTCTCAGCCTTCTCTTATTCAGGCTAAACATGCCCAGCTCTTCAAGCCGCTCCTCATAGGGCTTGTTCTCCAGACCCTTGTGAAATTTCACCCTGAGTGAAAGTTGCTTCCAGTTAACTAAGGATGTCATGAAGCTGTTACAAAATGACACTCTAACACAGTAATACATATAGTTAATATGTTTTTAAATGTATTTATACACTCAGTGTGAAACCTGGGCCTGTTTCGATGAACACAACATAGATATCCTAGCAGGAATGGCAGAAAGACACAAACTTCCCACACAGAACTCCCATAACCAAGAGAAAATACTATAAAAGTTTGGTGGGCATTGACCTTGAGTTTTGGAGTTGTAGTTCACCTATATACAGAGAGCACTGTGGGCTCAAACAATGTTGGATCAGGACCAAACTTGGCATGAATACTCAATATGCCCAAATGTGAACACAGATGGAATTGGGGAAAATAGACCTTGACATTTGGGAGTTACAGTTTCTGGGATTTGTAGTTAGCACACAATCAAAGAGCATCCTGAACTCTTGCAACAATGGAATTGAACCAAAACTTGGCATATTGAACTCTCATTACCAACAGAAAGTACTGAAAGGGTTTGCTTGGGAATTGACCTTGAGTTTGGAGTTGTAGTTCACCTACACCCAGAGAGCACTGTGGACTCAAACAATGTTATGTTATGTTGTTGTTTGTTTTCTATCCAGAATCACAATGTTGGAAGGAGGCTCACCACTTTAAGGTCCCTAAAACAGGCATGGGAAAACTTCGGCCCTCTGGGTGCTTTGGACTCCAACTCCCACCATTCCTAACAGCCTGAGGCCCTTTCCTGCTTAAATGGCTGAGGGGGAGGAAAAGGGCCTGAGGCTGCTAGGAATGGTGGGAGTTGAGTCCAAAACACCTGGAAGGTCCAAGTTTGCCCATGCCAGCTTTCGACAGAGACCTCTTCCTCCCCCTTCCCTTCGCGCCCTTTCTTCCCCTCCTGCCAAAAACTTACTTTTTCTTCTACACTGCCGCTTCTGCTGCCATTTTGATCCGAGGGGGCAGCGTGAGCGTGTTCAGGAGGGGAGGGGTGAGGGAGGAAGACGTGACCTGTGCGGGCGCTACTGCGCAGACTCGCCTCAGAGCAAAGCAAGCAGAGCGAGGCTGGGAAGAAGGGAGCCCGAGTGGAGAAGAAAAAGTGTTCGGCAGGAGGGGGAAGAAAGGGTATTGGAGGTTCCAATTTCCCACGGCACACCTGATGATCGTTCACAGCACACTAGTGTGCCACGGCACACTGGTTGGGAAACAATTCCTTAAGACAGTCTTTCTCAACCAGTGTGCCGTGGCACACTAGCGTGCCGTGACGGACCTCCTGCTGTGCTGTGAGAAAAGCTCTCTGCCCCCCTTCCTTCCCCCCTCCTGCCTAACTCCTGCTGCTTGGGGGAGGAGGAAGGGCCGGGCAGTGGCGAAGAAAAAGAAGAAGGGACCGGGGCGCCGCCTCCTCCGGCCGTTTCCCAGCCAGCCTCCAATCCGCCATGACTCCCACCATGACTCTCGCCCTCGCTTGCTGAAGCCGCGTGGAGGAGGAGCCCACCCACTGAAGCCCGTCCACCGTTCATGCTCCTCCTCTGTAGGAGAGCTGAAGCTGGGGGGAGGGGCGGGGCATGGCACGACCTGTAGGTGAGCTGAAGCTGGGGGAGGGGCGGGCATGGCACGCCTGTAGGTGAGCTGAAGCTGGGGGAGGGGGGGCATGGCATGGCCTGTAGGAGAGCTGAAGCTGGGGGAAGGGGGCGGGGCATGGCACGGCCTGTAGGTGAGCTGAAGCTGGGGGGAGGGGCGGGGCATGGCACGGCCTGTAGGTGAACTGAAGCTGGGGGAGGGGGTGGGGGCATGGCACGGCCTGTAGGTGAGCTGAAGCTGGGGGGGAGGGGGGCGGGGCATGGCACGGCCTGTAGGAGAGATGAAGCTGGGGGAGGGGCGGGGCTTGGCACGGCCTGTAGGTGAGCTGAAGCTGGGGGAGGGGCGGGCATGGCACGGCCTGTAGGTGAGCTGAAGCTGGGGAGAGGGGGCGGGGCATGGCACGACCTGTAGGTGAGCTGAAGCTGGGGGGGAGGGGCGGGCATGGCACGACCTGTAGGTGAGCTGAAGCTGGGGAGGGGCGGGGCATGGCACGGCCTGTAGGAGAGCTGAAGCTGGGGGGGAGGGGGCGGGGCATGACGCGACCTGTAGGTGAGCTGAAGCTGGGGGGCGGGGCGCGGCATGGCACGACCTGTAGGAGAGCTGAAGCTGGGGAGGGGCGGGGCAGGCCGCGACCTGTCGGTGAGCTGCAGCTGGGGGGAGGGGGCGGGCATGGCACGGCCTGTAGGAGAGCTGAAGCTGGGGGGAGGGGGCGGGGCATGGCACGACCTGTAGGTGAGCTGAAGCTGGGGGGAGGGGCGGGGCATGGCACGGCCTGTAGGTGAGCTGAAGCTGGGGGGAGGGGGCGGGGCATGGCACAGCCTGCAGGTGAGCTGAAGCTGGGGGGGGGTGGGGCATGGCATGGCCTGGAGGAGAGCTGAAGCTGGGGGAGGGGGGGCGGGGCATGGCACGGCCTGTAGGTGAGCTGAAGCTGGGGGGAGGGGGGCGGGGCATGGCACGGCCTGTAGGAGAGCTGAAGCTGGGGGGGGGGGGGGGGCATGGCACGGCCTGTAGGAGAGCTGAAGCTGGGGGGAGGGGGCGTGGCATGGCACGGCCTGTAGGAGAGCTGAAGCTGGGGGGAGGGGCAGGGCATGGCACGACCTGTAGGTGAGCTGAAGCTGGGGGGGGGGGGCTGGCATGGCACGGCCTGTAGGTGTGCTGAAGCTGGGGGAGGGGGCGGGGCATGACGCGACCTGTAGGTGAGCTGAAGCTGGGGGGGGGGGCGGGGCATGGCACGGCCTGTAGGTGAGCTGAAGCTGGGGGGGGGGGCGGGGCATGGCGCGGCCTGTAGGTGAGCTGAAGCTGGGGGAGGGGGCGGGGCATGGCACGGCCTGTAGGTGAGCTGAAGCTGGGGGAGGGGGCGGGGCATGGCACGGCCTGTAGGTGAGCTGAAGCTGGGGGAGGGGGCGGGGCATGGCACGGCCTGTAGGTGAGCTGAAGCTGGGGGGAGGGGGCGGGGCATGGCACGGCCTGTAGGTGAGCTGAAGCTGGGGGGGGGGGCGGCATGGCACGACCTGTAGGTGAGCTGAAGCTGGGGGAGGGGGGCGGCATGGCACGGCCTGTAGGTGAGCTGAAGCTGGGGGAGGGGCGGGGCATGGCACGGCCTGTAGGTGAGCTGAAGCTGGGGGAGGGGGGGGGGCATGGCACGGCCTGTAGGTGAGCTGAAGCTGGGGGGGGGGGGGGGGCAGGGCACGACCTGTAGGTGAGCTGAAGCTGGGGGGGGGGGATGGGGCATGGCACGGCCTGTAGGTGAGCTGAAGCTGGGGGGGGGGGGCGGGGGCATGGCACGACCTGCAGGTGAGCTGAAGCTGGGGGGAGGGGGCGGGGCATGGCACGGCCTGTAGGTGAGCTGAAGCTGGGGGGAGGGGGCGGGGCATGGCACGGCCTGTAGGAGAGCTGAAGCTGGGGGGAGGGGGCAGGGCCTGTCTCTGCCCCTCCCCCAGCTTTGGCACTCCCAGCAGCTGCTCCAGCCTTGAGGGGACAGTGCCAAGCCAGCATTGTGCTGGCTCTGGCACGGCTGGCTTGGCACTGCCCCCTCACGGCTGGAGCAGCTGCTGGGAGAGGTGAAGCTGGGGGTAGGGGGCGGGGCATGGTGCAGCCTGGCTCCGCCCCCTCCCAGGCTTCGGCACTTTCAGCAGCTGCTCCCAGCAGGCCACCATCCCCCAGCCGTTCTTTACTGTGTTAGAGTGTCATTTTGTGTCATTTTGGTTGGTGGTGTGCCCCGGTTTTTAATGTTAAAAGTGTGCCGTGGCTCAAAAAAGGTTGGGAAACACTGCCTTAAGACATGTCACAAAATACACACCATTGATACAAAGATTGGCCAGAGACAAGCTGCAGACAGGTATACTTTCACACATGGTGAAATTAAGGATGAATAAATCTATTATTTCCCATGTTACAAGAGGTATTATTTGTCAATGAGGACTTCCAAGTGACCAAGTTTTAAAAAGTGATTTGCAAGGTGTTGCAGTAAATTATTTTGTCAGCAAGACTGTGGTATGCTAAGAACAGAAGCATAGAGATCCTACAACAACAGAAGACTAGGTTTTAAAGACTTAAAGTGTCAGAGATGGATACCGTATTTTTCGCACCATAAGACGCAGTTTTTTTCCTCCCAAAGTAGGAAAAAAATGAGCCGCGTCTTATGGAGCGGCGACTGCAGGCAGGGAGGGGGGCTGGAGCAGAGGGCGGCGATATACTCACGCTATATTCGCCCCACCCCGTTGCTCCCGAGCGGCTCCACGGCTGCGCCGCGCATGGCCAGACTCCGCTGCCGTGTCACCGCAGCCAGTCGGCAGCGCTGAGGAACAGGGCGGAAGAGGGGGCTCACGGGCGGGAGGAGGGAGGGAAGGAGGAAGAGGCCGCAGCACCTCCGCAGGGCTCCCTCCCTCCGGCGAGGCAGTCCTCCTCTTCCTCCTTGGCAGAGGCGCGACGGAGTGATGTCACGAAGATGCGCCTCTGGCTTCGGGCCCTTCCGGAGACGCAGCGGTAGCAGCAGCAGCGCCCCCGGAAGGGCCCAAAGACAGAGGCGCATCTTCGTGACGTCACTCCATCGCGCCTCTGCCGAGGAGGAAGAGGAGGAAGGCCTCGCCGGAGGGAGGGAGCCCTGCGGGAGGCGCTGCGGCCTCTTCCTCCTTCCTCCCTCCCTCCCACCCCGTGAGTCCCCTCTTCCGCCCCCGTTCCTCCACACCGCCGACTGGCTGCGGCGACACGCAGCGGAGTCTGGCCATCTTGCGGGAGCAGCCGGGAGCCACGGGGGCGAATATAGCGTGAGTATATCACCGCCCCCTGCTCCAGCCTCCCTCTTCCATATTAGTGTTCCATATAGTAGACAGCCCCCATTCCCCCCAATTTTCCATCTCTAAAATCTAGGTGCGTCTTATCAGCAGGTGCGCCTTATGGTGCGAAAAATACGGTAAATAGTTGATCCAAAAAAAAGGTTCAAAACTCGTTTTGGATGAAGGGGGCCCGGTTGGTTCAATTCAATTCCCAGCATGCAAGCTGCGTGCCTCCAAATGCTGACTCACGTCTGACTCCTTAGAAAAATGGTGAGAAAAGCTTTGGAAGGGCAAAGGGACTTCCAGTTTTCTTAAGAACTTTTTAAAGGCTTCAAAAAGCTTTTTTCCCCGACTTTATTCAGATTACAAGTATTCCGATGGCACCTAACCATGTCTACTTTGGTCAAAGAGAATTCTTTGGAGGATTTTTAAAAGATTGGGAAAGATTGACACAACTTTCACTAGTGATGTTCAATGTTATGGGAATTATAGTGGGGAGAGGCATCAGTATTCTTTGTCAAAGAAGGCTAAAGATCTTGTAAACAGGCCCGGATCAGGCCCTTTTGCCGCCCTAGGCCAAAGGCAGGCATGTAGCCGGGGGGGAAGCTAGGGGGGCTTCAGCCCCAAATTCTCAGGGTGGTCCGCGAAAAGGCCTTACTGGTACATTATTTAAACTGTTATGTTTATTCATATCATGATCTGATCACCATGCTCATTATATCCCACATTAATGGGGTTATTGGGATAACAATACAAAAGGTTTGCTAGGGTAGACCCTCTTCCACCCAGTCTCAGCCCCCCGAACCAAACTCAGCCCCCTCCGAAACAAAATCCTGGCTACGGCCCTGGCCAAAGGGTCTGCCTCCGCCCTTCCCCGCCCCCGGCTCCGCCCCTCTCCCCACCCCCCGCTCCGCCCTACTCACCGGGTTGCAGGCAGCAGGGCGGGGCGAGGAGGAGAAAGAGGCGCCCTCCCGCCGCGCGTCCTGCACGCCGGCCACCCCTTTTTGGCGGGGCTGGCGCGACTCCTCTGTCTCCTCCCTGGCGTGGCGTGGCATGGCCAAGCAGGGAGAAGGAGGCGAAGCCGCGCTGCCGCCCCTCCTCCCTTGCGTGGCGTGACGACGAAAGGGAGGAGGGTGTCAGCGGCGCCTTGTCCAATGCGGGATAGCAGTGGACAAAGACGCGGCCGCCCCCCCACCTGAGATGTCCAGCGGAAGGGAAGAAGGCCTCCAGGACCCCCGAGTGGGACCTCGCTGGCTGGGATCCGAGGAGGTGGAAGATGAGATTCTCGGTGAGGCAGCTGGAGGCCCGGAGAGAGAGAGGCCTGTGATCGTCGCCGGAGCAGGCGACCAGGAGGCCGCGATTCCTCCCCTCCTGTGGGACGAGAAGGTGACGCGGCGGAAGGAAGGGGAGCCCCAGGCCCGAGGAGGGAGCCGGTAGCCCCCAGTGGAAGGCACGAGTCGGGGCGAGCGGATGGAGGAGATGATGGGAGAGATGGCCAGAGCCATAACCGACATCCGCCAGCAGATGGGAATGATGCAGCGGCGGATGGACGCATGGGGACCCCCACCGGAGGAAGATCGAGGTACGGAGGGGCGTTCAAGCCATGCGGCCCGGAGGGCAGAGAGACCACCGTCCGGCCGGCCCGCCTTCAGAGGGGGTGGCGCCGACTTTACCCCGCCAGGGGAGCCTCCACCTTCAACCTGGGCTCGAGCGACCGGACCCTGGAGGGAGCGGCCATCGGAGAGACTTAAAAGTCAAGTTCGATGGAGACCCAAGCCACCTTCCTTTTGTGTCACCAATGTCCGCAATTTTATGGAGGACTACGGAGACTCGTTCCCCTCCGAGGCGGCCCAAGTGAGGGCCGTGGGAAGCAACCTGAAAAACGCTGCGCCGACTGCTGGTCCAGATGACCGAGACCGATGCCCCGGAGCTTAGGGGTATTGAGACTTTCCTGAGGCGCTGCAGCAGCGGTTTAGAGACCCGCACGCGGAAGCGAAAGCTAAGGCGGATTGAAGCGGATCTACCAGGGGTCGAGGGCGGTATCCGAGCACGCCCTGGCGTTCAAGGCCCTTGCCGGAAAAATCCGTGACTGGTCAGAGGCGACCAAATTAGACTACTTTAAGGCCGGATTGAGAAGAGAGGGTCCTGGATTGGGCTCTGAACCAGAAACCCAGCCACCCTTGAAGGATGGATTGACCTGGCCGGCCAAGTGGAGTGCGATCGGAGGCGGCACCCAGAAGACACCGAGACGCCCATGAAAGCACGCCGACCCGCCCCAACCATACGAACGGGCTGGCCCGAGGTCGCCAACCCGG
>JARBWK010002731.1:0-14197 GCA_030556195.1 Anolis apletophallus | reverse complement strand
AAAGTCTTCAGCTTTCTCTGCAAAAGAGTGCTAGTTCCTCACCAAAACTACAATTGCCATGACTCACAGTATTGAGCTATGGCAGTTAAAGTATTGTAGTGTCAAATTGAATTAAGAATAAAATGTAGATTCACCCAGGTGTTCTTCTGTAACTCACATCCAACAATCTGTTCTCATCTTGTTTCTGGGCACAGACACTGTTTACATAAGGAACATAGGTATGCTGAGTGCTGGGGTCTGACTCAATAAGGCAGCTAGAAAATAGTTGGATATTCTGTTCAATGTCATCTTATTGGCAGTGGTCAAACAACCAGGCATTCCTCGCCCAGCCATCTTGCCATGTAAGAAAAGCAGCCTTTCGTCTCGCATGTAGTAAACTCCAACAAAAACACAGAGACATCCAGAACAAGTGGTGGATTGATTTTATCAGAAAAGACACAACGCTGTGAAGATCTCGGTGTTCACAGAGGTTTTTATGAAGCTGTCAAAGCAGTGTTTGGACGTAGTTATCGGGTCCAAGGCCCCTTATACAGTACAGATGGTCAAACACTATTTACTGATAAAACCCTCCATCCTGAACCGATGGGCTGAACATTTTCAGGGTCTCTTTAATGCCAGCCGAGTAGTCCAAGGTTCAGCTATCCAACACATGATACAACAACTCCAATGAAAAATGAACTGACACAGCTCCCACTCTGGAAGAGACCATTGAGGCCATACAGCAGTGAAAATGGCAGCAGCCGATCGATGGAATCCCACCTGAAGCTCTGGAAACAGGGAGGTCATGTACTGCATGCTAAATTCCACGAGCTCCTTGTGAGTTGCTGGGAAAAAGGTGAACTGCCATCAGATTCCGAGATGCAGTTATCATCACCTGTATAAGAAAAAGGGAACAAAACTGGATTGCTCAAACTAATGAGGTATAACACTGCTCTCCATTGCTGGAAAAATCCTTGCAAGGGATACCTTCCTGAACAGATTAGTTCCGCCATTGCAGAAGAATCCTCCCTGAAAGCCAATGCGGCTTCAGAGCAAATAGGGAGCACCACAGATATGGTTTGCCCCTTAGACAACTGCAAGAGAAATGTAGAGAGCAGAACAAAGGACTCTATGTAACATTTGTCGACTCTCACCAAAGCCTTCGACACTGTGAGCAGGAAAGGTCTGTGGCAGATCCTGAACGTCTAGGATGTCCCCAAGTTCCTCAAAATGATTGTCCTGTTACATGGGGCCAGCACGGTCAAGTCAGATATGGCGATGCTCTCTCGGAGCCCTTTCTCATAACTAATGGAGTGAAACAAGGTTGTGTTCTTGCACCAACCCTATTTACAATCTTCTTCAGCATGATGCCCAAAGGGCTATGGCAGACCTACAAGAAGAAGACGGTATATATATACGCCATCGTACTGATGGTAGCTTGTTCAACTTAAGCCGCCTGAGGGCTCGCACTAAGACTCTAAACTATCTAGTCCGTGAGCTACTTTTTTGCTGACGATGCTGCCTTGTCGCCCATTCAGAAGCAGCCCTGCAGCGCCTCACATCCTGCTTTGGCAACAGCTGCAGAGCTGTTTGGGCTGGAAGTCAGCCTGAAGAAAACAGAAGTCCTCTACCAGCCCGCACCACAGGAAGAACACCATCATCCTCACGTCAGCATAGGCACATCTGTGCTTAAGTCCGTTCAGCAGTTCAATCACCTGGGAAGCATCATCTCTTCAGATGCCAAGATTGACAAAGAGATAGATCACAGATTATCAAAGGCATATAGTGCATTCCTGAAGGCTTCACAAAAGAGTCTGGAGCAACAAGCACCTGAGACAAAGCACCAAAATCAGTGTGTACAGAGCTATCATACTGTCCATTCTCCTATGGGTCTGAAACATGGGTCACCTATCGCCAACACCACGACTCCCTCGAGCGAGCCATCAGCGCTGTCTTCGCAATCCTAAATATAAACTGGACCGACTATGTGACGAATGTTGCTGTCCTTGAGCAAGCAGGGATCACCAGCATTGAGGCCATGCTATTGAGAACATAGCTGCGCTGGCAGACACGCCTTCCTAGGATGGAGGACCACCGCCTCCCAAAGATACTACTCTACGGTGAACTCGCCACGGGTCAGCGCAAGAGAGGCGCCCCCCCCAAAAGAGATATAAGGACTCCCTGAAACAACATCTCAGGCTTGGCCAGATTGATCACCAACAATGGTCCACCCTGGCCTCACATCGGGAGGCATGGAGAAGCACTATCCACAATGCTGCGCTGCCTCTTTCGAGAAGACACGCCGAATGGGTCTCGAAGAGAAACGACAACGCAGAAAGAACCGCAACTTGGAAAACATCACCCAAGGAGACTTTCTGCTGCGCTTTCTGCAACCGAACTTGCCTATCTCAGATTGGCCTTTTTAGTCATCAACGCGCTTGTAAAAAGCGTGGGATGAGTCCTTCCTGAATCTTCGTTCGCGAAGTAATGCCGAGAGAGAGAGAGAGAGAGAGATTGGCAGTGGTCAAACAACAGGAACATTCCCTTGGCTCAGTTCAGAACCAAGCACGCTTTCTGTCCCAACAGAGATCATACAAACGGAATCAATTCAAGAAGACTTCTCTTCTGCCTTATCATGTGCAATTACACCACATGGACCCATGGTGTGAAATTCCACTCTCACCTTTTGAGCCACCTTCTAGGCCCCTTTCTACACTGCCATAAAATCCAGATTATCTGCTTTGAACTGAATTATATGGCTATGTATACACATATAGTCCAGTTCAAAGCAGATGTCAATTATCTGATTTGAAGGGGTCTGAGTCATTTGGTCTTATGTGTACTGATGATTTTGAGTGTTGTGGTTTTGAATTCAAAACTTATGTGTTTCTCCAGAATCTCAATTCACATTGTCATCTGGAAGAGAAAAATAGGGAAAGTGTTCCAATTGCATTCCACAAATTTCCATGACCCTTCTACCAGCTACAGGGCTTTTGTCTATGGATTGACTGCAAAGGTATAAAGCTGAGGTGGAAATGAGAAATGCCCATCTCTGTCACTTCTTTAGCTTTATTTTCCCCAATGGTGCATGTGCATACTCTAATAAGAAAAGTAATCTTAAAGTGCTTTAGAAAGCACTTACACAGCCTGAGCAGTTAAAATTCTGCACCAACCAACTGGCGAACCAGATTATCTGATTTACTGTGGGGCTGAAATGGAGAAATCAATAGTTAAACAGATTTCCCATAATGCTTAGTTGTTTTGTTTTCATTAATTGAATGGCTTTAAAATAAAATTAATTGTTTGTCCATTTACATTTTAACAGGAACCTGACAAGGGACAACTTCTTAATGGGCCAAAGGCCAGGTTTCAGATCAGCTCCAATGACTTTCAGATCACCTAGCTTTCTTCAGTAAGGACAATTTATAGAATGTTTGGTACATAAAGATAAGCTGCTTCCTAGGAATATTTCTCTTGCTTGCTTCAGTTAGGAGACATGTTAACAATGGAGATAGGCGCTGAATTCTTTTATCTCTTAGTATAATATAGAACAACAATACTCACAATGTATATGAAAAAAGCAACATCAGTGTTAAGTTTTGTGTCCAGAGCCCAGGGAAAATAATTTGAGAATTAGTGTTGTAAATGAGCCTCCAGTTACTACAGATAGTAGCATGGAGGACGGTGCTGAGGCAGTAACATCAAGAAGTAGGTCAGTTTGGGGCGCGGCTCTGGATGATCAGGCTCCTACAGCTGGGGTAAAGAGAGTGGCTAGTGCCTCAAGCCTTGACTCAGACAGAGAACAGAGGAGAAAGATTCAGCATGTACTTAGGGAACCTTCTGAGTCTGATACATTTGAAGGGTTTCCAGGAATGCAGAATTGCAGTCAGAAGAAAGTGATACAGACCTAGATTTGGTGCAGGAAGTGAGAGATGTATGCAATGCGGACTCGGGGGACAGCACATTTCTGGGGTTCCAGACGGATCAAGACTGGCCATCTTCTCATTCAGAAACTGAGTGGAGCCCTTTAAGCCAAGAAGAGCTGTGGCTGGGTTGGAGATCTGGACATGGTACAACAGCTGCAGGGAATGGGAATGCTGCTGCTTTGGAACAGGGCAGGTTCTCTGATGAATCTGATTGATAGTGCTATATAAGAAGTGAGTATTTGGCTTGACCCTCACAGTGGTCAAGGAGTTTGTTATTCTGGTTCATGTATCCTGTGTTCCTGTATCTTGGTTCCTGGTTTCGAGATTACTCGTGAGTTATTGGGTTCTTTATCCACTTTGTTCCTTGGGAGAGCTGCTATGGCAGCTCTAGCTGATATTGGGAAAAGGTGGGGGTTTTTGGGATTGATGTCTGCTTTTTGTGTTTAGCTGCTGCCGTGTACCTCTTGACCTTCACTGTGACTGCTGTGAGTTTCCTGCTACAGAGTGTTTGGTATAGTATTACATGGGAGGGAGGAAGATGCTGTGTTTTATGGGGGACTGTGTTTCTGTATACTTAGCTCCTGTCGACTCTGGGACGTCTCCTCCTTTCCTGTGTGTTTGTTTCCTGCCTTATGATCTTTGGTTGTTTGGACCACACCTTCTGGACATCCCTTTGACTGAACGCCGCAGAAGGACGTCTGCTATTTGTTTTTGAGTTCTTTTCTTCTCAGCATTTTTGGTTTTGGGGTTCCTTGGGGTTATTGGGGCTTTTTGTACAGCTGATGATAGGCTATTTTTTGTTATTCCAACACCCATTTGATGTTCAAATAAACTTTTGTTATCATTTAACTCCTGGACTCAACCACGGCCGTCTCTGTACCACAACAATTAGTCCCCTTCTACACTGCCATATAAAATCCAGATCATCTGCTTTGAACTTATTATATGGTACTGTAGACTAATATGATCCAGTTCAAAGCAGATAATGTGGATTAAATGCTTTGATGATCTGGATTATATGGCAGTGTAGAAGGGGCCTAAATCTCAAGTTATTTTCCATAGTTCCTCTGCAACCCAAAAATATTTCAAGGCTTCCTTCAGAATAAAAGAAACGTTGAAAAAAAGTGGCCCATCGCCATATTTAGGCATTTGTGGTGTCAAATTGCATTAATTCTACAATGTAGATGTACCCAAAGACTATTATTTTGAAACTTGTTGCTTTCCAAGTAAACAGACAAACAGAAATACTATGAAAGCGGGGAATCTATTAAACTCCACTGCCTATATATTTAATCACTGAGTTTTACAGAATCAATGAACAGGGTTCACCATTTATAATCACAGTTCATCTTCACTGCTCTATAATGAAATATGAGGAATTGACAACAGGATCTAGGAAGATACTTTATCCATGCTACAAGAATGTATGGATGAAATTGTGTTCAGCAGCATCTTAAATGTATTGTTACTCTTCCAAGATTAGGGCTGTCATCTTTTTACAGAAGGAGGATTATTTCCTTCCTCAAGCCATCAATTCCCAGTTTGTGCTCTTGCTCAAATATATCTTATATGTAGCTAGTATCTATATTCAATAACTCCACTGTTTTCTTTCCTGTCTCATCCCTAATTCCCTGTTCCCATTCTGAGCATCTTTTGCCAAATCCCGGGAAATACTACAGTCAAGTGCTTCTTCCATTTAGAGTCGAGGCTAGATTTTTTCCACCAGTCTTAGTTTTTATGTTGAATTGTGTGTGCTCCATGAGGGACAATCTTTCATCGACCAGATAACCAAATTGTGCAGAAAATATTTCCTGCCAAGTCCTATAGATTAATCACAACAATTCAGGCAGACTAGGGTAAAAGCTCCCCAAAGGCTGATTTTTACAGCTCTGGGGAATTGTACAGTCTTTGAGTTTGTCTACAAAGTTTGGTCAGACAAGCTAGGAATTGCACAACAGCCTTGCTACCAAGGTTCAGCTATTCCTGCATGCAGTACTGATCCCATGAGCTTTAAAAGGCAGACTATGTTTGCAAACCTCCTTCAAAAAAAGAAGTGTTTTTTATTGAACACATTGAAATAACAATAATGAAAAGAAACTTATGAAGATTGTTTTATTTTATTTTGCAATCATAAAAATGACATGTGATAAACCCGTCCCTCACTACTGATGGGAAAACCCATCAATAGATTGTACCACATTTTTGTCACTTACCTGGTGTTGTGGGCCACTGAAGTAATGTTGAGGCAGGATTCTACTCTTCTCCCACATTCTCCTCACTGTTCTTGGGGCTATACATTTTGGATGTAACATTTTATTTTTTACAAATAATACCTTTTGGTTGGAATGGCAAAATTGTGGGACAGTGAGTTATTGAGCTTAGGCAGAAGAACCATGGATTGGCAAATTGGTGCAGCTACATAAATGCAGAGATATGTGATAGTGAGGGTGCTCAAGCCAGTATATTGCTGCTATCACTGTTGCACAGCTGCCATGGGAAAAGGCTTCATGGGAAAAGGTCTTTCCCATGAAGCCTTTGATGTAAAGGTTAGTCTCATGTAATGTGCATTGCTGAATCAGACATAAGATCTCAAGGCTCTGAGAAAAGGAAAGATATATTTGACATAATAATAATAATAATGTAGAACTGTGGCATCTGGCTGCATTAAGATCAGTACTGACTGAAAGGTCATGAGTTTGAAGCCAGCCTGGGTCGGAGTGAGCTTCCAACCATTTGTGTAGCTTTCTGTCGACCTTTGCAGCCCAAAAGACAGTTGCATCTGTCAAGTAGGAAATTTAGGTACCACTTATGCAGGGAGGCTAATTTAAATAATTTACGACACCACACAATCTCCAGCAAGTGTGCAAAAGAATGAGGAAGTACTCCATCAGCATCACAAACGGACAGTGAAGCGACAGCTCCCCTGGTGGCCAGAATACCCCCATGAAGCTGGAATGTTAAATAGCCTCTGTGTGACTGTCTATGTATGTTGTGTGTCTATGGCATTGAATGTTTCAATCTATATGTACATTGTAACCCACCCTGAGTCCCCTGTGGGGTGAGAAGGGCGGAATATAAATACTGTAAATAAATAAATAAATAAATAAATATACAGTACATCCAGTAATATCCTTTCCAACATTTCTGTCTCCCATATGGTTTTTTAATCTCTCAAATCTTTAAAATATTCAATCAAATATATGCTGGACTCAGTGAAATTATTTGAATGAAATACTATTTGTTTGATTCTCACATTTCTCTTGACATTTTGATAGTTTTTAAAGTGCTTGATTTATGTAAATTTGATTTCTTGACATTTTTAGGTTTTATCAACCAGATCTTATACCTTCTGTCAGATCTGGGAAATCTGAGCTTGGAAGAAGTTCAGGTTTCCAGCCTGCCATGAGTGGTTGACCTTTGTCCCAGTTCTCTGGGACCTTTGCCCTAGTTACTGAAGGACATGCTGAGTCAGTCTGGGGTGATGTAACTTCCAGGTGCCTCCAGGGAAGTGAGGTAACTTCTTATGGACTTGGACATTGGACGATGATCCTAATATGCTGACTCAGGGACTAATGAGGTCACATCCCTTTGGACTATGGGATTTGCTGAATCACCCGGATATGGTGCAACCCTGCCTGGACATTGCATGGGCAAGGGGAGGGGGGTTTAGGTATAAAAGGTGTGTTTGGGTGGCGGGCCGGGGCTTTAGCTTCTGTAATGACGCTCCAATTTCGGTAAGGATCACGCGTAGATAGAAGCACGGTCCAACACGATTTTATTGCCTCAAACTACCCTGTTCGTCCTTCTGCATCAACGCCCCTCCATATGCCCAAAAAAAAAGCATCGCATTGTACCACAAACGGCTTACTTACATCCGGATGCACTAATAAAGAGAGCTTTTACCCAAGGTCCTTTATTAGTGCATCCGGATGTAAGTAAGCTTTCGTTGTGGTACAATGCGATGCTTCCGCTTGGGCATATGGAGGGGGCGTTGATGCAGAAGGACGAACAGGGTAGTTTGAGGCCGTGTGCCTATTTCTCAAAGAAGTTTGGGGAGTTAGAAAGAAAGTGGCCCGTTTGGGAGAAAGAGGCTTTTGCTGTGAAGTGTGCTTTGCAAACGTGGCGGCAGTTTCTGGAGGGGGCAGCTTTTCCTTTCGTGGTGTTGACGGATCACCAAAACCTCCAGTATTTGAGGAATCCTCAGAAGCTATCTCCCAAGTTGGTGAGATGGGCTCAATACTTTGCCCGGTTTAACTTCTCATTGCAGCACATAAAGGGAAGTGAGAATGTGGTAGCAGATGCATTGTCTCGGTATCCAGGTGTGGGAGAAAATTGTTTGGAAAAGGCGGAGGAGGTGTTTACAAGAGAGCATTGGGGATTAGCAGTGAAGACAAGATCTCAGGTGAAGAGAGAGGTGAAAGAGGAGGAGGAAGTGGTGGATGAGTGGTGTTTAGAGTTACAGAAGGGTTATGAAGGTGATGTGTGGTTGCGAGATCATAAGGATGAATGTAAGATATTGAATGATTTATGGGTTATGGGGAATAAGGTGTATGTTCCTCGAGGTGTGCGGAGGAAAGTTTTGCAGCTTAATCACGATCATAAGTCTGCTGGCCATTGGGGAGTGACGAAGACGCTTTTGGCTATAAAGAAACGATATTGGTGGCCCGGAATGAGAGCAGAGGTGAAAGAATATGTGGAGCATTGTGAAGATTGTGCTAGGAATAAGGAACCTGCTGCTAGGCCGCGAGGGTTGATTCAGGTGGTGGCCTCCCCCGTGCGGCCGTGGACGCATGTTAGTACAGATTTCGTGGGGGAGTTGCCATCCAGCCGGGGTTACCGGTATATTTGGACGGTGCTGGATTTATTCTCGAAACAAGCCCATTTTGTTCCTTTGAAAGGGTTGCCATCGGCAGAGAGATTAGCTGAGTTGCATGTGCAGCATGTGTACCGATTGCATGGATGCCCAGAACAGGTTCTCAGCGATCGTGGGGTTCAGTTTACTGCCCAGTTTTGGGAGAAGTTTTTAGAGGTATTGGGAGCTCAAAGAAAACTTGTGACTGCTTATCATCCTTGTTGCAATGGCGGCGTGGAAAGAACGCAAAAGTCATTAGGGGGATATTTGCGAATATTCAGTAATAAGGAACAGAATAACTGGTCAGACCTATTGCCTTATGCAGAAATGGCATATAATAGCTCTGTACATTCTTCCACGGGGAAGTCCCCTTTCGAGATAATTTATGGCCAGGATGTGGCTCCTTTGCCCCAATTATTGGAGGTTGGTGGGGAGGAGAAGAGTGAGTGGAGGATGCGAGCGCAGGACGATTGGAGAGAAGTAACCGAAGCTTTAGGAAAGGCGCAGCGGGCGTACAAGCTGTTTGGGGATCGGCGGAGACAGGAAGGGGAGGAGTTTGCGGAAGGTGATCTGGTATGGTTATCTACGCGGAATTTGAAGTTGGGGAGTCCATCGAAAAAGTTAAGCCCAAGGTATATTGGTCCTTTTAGAGTGGAAAAGGCAGCCAATAAGGTTTCTTATACCCTTTTGTTACCGAAGAGTTTAGGCAAGGTACATCCTACATTCCACTGCAGCCTATTAAAGAGATATGTGGGACCCCTTCCGCCCAAGGACTGAATGATGTTTTGTCTCTACAGGGGGAGGACGTGGTGGAGAAGGACGTTATGTCAGATCTGGGAAATCTGAGCTTGGAAGAAGTTCAGGTTTCCAGCCTGCCATGAGGTGGTTGACCTTTGTCCCAGTTCTCTGGGACCTTTGCCCTAGTTACTGAAGGACATGCTGAGTCAGTCTGGGAGTGATGTAACTTCCAGGTGCCTCCAGGGAAGTGAGGTAACTTCTTATGGACTTGGACATTGGACGATGATCCTAATATGCTGACTCAGGGACTAATGAGGTCACATCCCTTTGGACTATGGGATTTGCTGAATCACCCGGATATGGTGCAACCCTGCCTGGACATTGCATGGGCAAGGGGGAGGGGGGTTTAGGTATAAAAGGTGTGTTTGGGTGGCGGGCCGGTGCTTTAGCTTTACAAGTGTTGTAAAATCCTGCAATAAAATTGGAGCGTACACCTTGGACAATTCTGCCAATGGAAAGCTTCTATAATCTCCTGATAACAAATGTGATTCCAGAGATTTGTGTGTATATGTGTGTCTGGGAGGGGAATGTGGAGTTGTTTTGAACTTTTTATATTCATTTGTTTTTATTTTCACAATAGCTAGGTTGGGCTCCTTAGCCATGATCTCCTGATTCAGCCCTAACATGTTATTGGTCATGTTTTCAGAAGAAAAGAAACATAAAATGAAACATCAACTGGAAAAGATTATGAGATAAAAGATTATGATGACAAATAATAATCACTCCTCAAAAACCATTTTAAATCAAATGCATTACTAAATAAATAAATGCAGACAGAAGAAAATATTTAAAAGATATATCAAACATTGTTGATTTTTTAAAAATACTAAAGAGTAGACTTGTTTGAGGAAAAAATGATACAAAACTCATTTCGGATGTAGGGGACGTTGACGATTTGAATCTTAAATGATTTCCAAAATTTTTCGAAAAAATCCTGAAATTTCTGAAATTTTCTAATTGCTTCATTAATGGCGGGGCGCGATTGCGCAATGTACAAAATTATCCTCTGTCAGCATACTAACTTTTAACGTGTTTAGAAGATCCCTGGGTCCTTGACAATTTTTAAAGTAATTTCAGTAATCTTATATAGAATATTACAAGAAGAAATGTGCTGTCTCTAGGATTATTTGGGAAAATTTAAATCTATCTCTGTGTTTTGCATATTTTTCTAGGGCACACCTCTCTGAATATGAGAAAATTGAATTTATCTCATAGCATTAAAGTAATTTATTACATTTGCTTGTTTCCACAATTGGCCAGCATAACACCCCGCTGCCCCAACCCTCAAAGACCAGGAGCGAATAATCGCTTGAGGACTGACCGTTTCCCTGCTCTGTGAAAGGCTGTGGTGGTTCTCCCCGACCACCCCCTCTAACATCAGGAAGACGGACAAATGCCCCCAGGACTGACTACCTGCCTGCCCTGTGGATCCCAGCGGTCCTTCCTGACCACCCCCTCTAGCAACTGGGGATGCAGAAAATCCCCCAAGGAATGTCTGTTTGCCTGCCCTGTGTATGCCAGCGGTCCTCTCCGCCTCAGTATATCAAACTAAAGTGAGCATAGGTCAGTAAAGTGATAGAAAGAGGAATGGCTCAAGGCAGCACAACAAGGTTTAATTGGGCAAATTTACACACACACCCCCTTAGAGAGAGTATGTGTGAGCCCAAGGAGATTGATTTGTAGTATTGATTCCCAAGAAAAGGATTGGATTAATAGATTTCTAGTTTCCCAAAGTACCGTGTGTAAGCCCGAGGAGAGGAAATAGGACTGCCAAAGCTTTATTGTGTTGATTCCCAAGAAAAGGATTGGATTATTAGATTTCTAGTTTCCCAAAGTACCACGTGTAAGCCCAGGGAGAGTAAAGGGGCCTCCAAACTTTTTTGTGTTGTTCCCCAAGGAAAATATTCGATTACTAGATTTCTAGTTTCCTAAAGTACAATGTGTAACCCCAGGCAGACGAAGGGTCTCCAAACTTTTGTGTGTTTTCCCAAGGAAATTATTATCAGCAAAGGGAAATTTTGGTTTTCCAAAGCATAGAAGTCAAACCCCAGGAGAAAATAAACCCTTAAAAGTTGTTTCCCTGCTTCAGGAATGTAATTAACAACACAGGGGAATTTGTTCCCAACCCAGTCCTTCCCTTGCAAAGCGGTGGCATGGCACCTTTCCCACCCAAGCAGCCTGCCCTAGTCCCTCTGCCTTCACGTCCCCGGCTCGCAATGAGCCCACGAGGCACGTGTGGCCCTTTTTAAAGGGCAATGGCTGCTGTGCCAAAACCCCGCCCCTCCAAGATGGTTTCCCCTCATTGGCTAGAGGCAAGCATCCCAGCGTGCAACCAGCTGCTTGCCTCCAAATGCTGATTCCTTTCCGATTCACTTCCTGGATCAGAAAAAGATGGCAGCAGTGGCTTTGAAAGGGCAAGATTACTTCCGTGTCCCCAAATTGCTTTGAAATCAATTCAAAAAGGATTAATTCCAATTTTAATCCAATTTATGAGGATTTTGATCAAACCTACCCATGCCTACTAAAGAGGTAGAGAAAGTCTCCTAGGGAAAGGAATTGTAGAACCTATTTACAGCCCTGGAAATGTGCACTCATCAAGTTATAACAACAACCTAGTGAATACAAAAGATTAAGAGTAAAAGACTAATGTCAAGAACATCATACTTCCTTATCCTCCCAATGCTTTAGTTATTGTAACAGCCTTTTCTCCATTGTAATCTCACTATCATCTTTGTATTGTCGAAGGCTTTCATGGCCAGAATCATTGTGTTGTTGTAGATTTTTTCGGGCTATATGGCCATGTGCTAGAGGCATTTTCTCCTGACGTTTCACCTGCATCTATGGATGCAACCTCTGAGGATGCTTGCCATATATGCAGGTAAAACATCAAGAGAGAATGCCTCTAGAACATGGCCATATAGCCCAGAAAAACCTATCATCTTTATCATCATCATTATCATCATCAGTGAAATATTAGGAAACAAATTGGAAAATGGGAGAGGGAATAAGGCCCTTCATGTAAGTAAGTAAACAGCAAATGAATTATGCATTCTGAAGAGAGAGAAGTATTCCAAGACCCCAACATTTTTCAGGTTATAAAATCATAGTTGACCTTTCAAAGCAGCTTGAAATAAATTGTTTGATTCACTCAGATTGAATCTCTTATTCTTACCATGAAAGAATTCTTTTTACTGTCACTGCCTTTCAAGTACCTTCTGACTGATCTTCATTGGTTAAACATGTTCCTGAATAAGGTCAATAAGCAGTCAATCTTATGTCTGAGTCAATGCCAAGAATTAATGATGAGTCCCAATTTGTTGCATTATCATGCAAAAGGAACCAAAGTGTTGTAATGAGTTCTGGACTGAAATGCAGTTCATTTCACCAGATGCAGGGATATGGACACAATCTGCTAAAACAGGACCTCCACAAACTACAGGAACACAGTATTTCCCTGACTTTGGCTAACATGGGACAAGGTTGCATTAAGTTGGCCTTGACCCGCAGTACTCTGAATCAACCCTTATGTAGCGTTTGGCCACTATGGAACTGATCTGCTTCAACTGTGACATGTGAGTTTAGATGAAGTCTCCAAATTTCACCCCAGCTCATAATGGGTTCTTTGCTATCAAGAACTGGCCAGATGTATTTGATGGTCCTCCAACTCCTTCCCAAACATTTTTGTGGAAGGGTCAGGTAATAGATCTCATTCTTAAAGCCTGGATACTCCTAAACATAGTCCTAAACATTTTCTTCATATAGAAAAAGAAAAGAGAGGGGAGAGACAGTTATCCTATGAATGCAACATTCGAAACATGATGTGGGTACAGGAAAGGCATGCCAGGCCTGAGCTTTTCTGCACTGTCCTCTCCATATTGATGTGAAAGTTTTCAATAGAGATTGCAACATCATTTGGCTGAAACTGTTATTCTCCTTTGTGCAATCCAAAACATCAGTGCAATCATAATAGGGTGTAGATGGTGTGGGAAATGGTATAAGCGAGGGTTAGATCTGCCCCTCCTTCTTGTCCTTCAGGAGGCTAGTGAAATGAAGCACTCCTGTAGAAGAAGGCTGAGACTGGTTATAGACCAAAGTGAATGACCACATTTATAGACTGAGTTGAACTTGTTTTTACTCTGCAATTTTATGTATTTTATCCATATGTATCTTAATCTTGTATTGTTGGATGTTTTTAATTTGTATTGTAGTATTGAATCTTTGCTGTAATCCAGTCTGAGTCCTCACGGAGGTGAGAAGATCGGGATACAAAAGTTTTACATCAATCAATCATCAATAAGGAAAGTAGTACTGCATGAGCTAAAAGACACTATGCAATGGATGCAAGCTACATAGTTCGATTGTGGGGGACAGTTTAGGGCCTGCACAACCTGTGGCTCTCTCAGGGGATGAGACTCCAACTCCCAGACGTCCTAGTCAGCTTTTCCAATGGTCAGAATTCTGGGAGCTGTAGTCCAAAAATAGCTAAAGGGCCACAGGTTGTGAGGGTCTGGTGGAGAAAACAAGTGTATACATGCAGAAGACTACACAAAGAAAACAATAGGTTTCCCCATGAATGTGACCTATGATTTTATTCATAGGTGGTGACCCATAGATAAATAAAACTTAAGATAATTCACCTATC
>JARBWK010002730.1:0-14205 GCA_030556195.1 Anolis apletophallus | reverse complement strand
AGTGGATCGGCGCTGCTTATTTATTGGACCTCATGGCAGTGTTCGTACTGTCGATTACGATCTTTTGACCCACCGCCTTGCTGGGGCCGAAGGTGAGGATGGTCAAATTGGCTGTCCTCCCTTCCTCCCAGAACCCGATCGCAGCGAGTGAGGAGGGGTGAGGATGTCTCCGGGAGTTCTCCACTTTGCTGCGGGTCCCCAGGGCAATCCTCTCCCCTCCATAATTTAACATCTATGTCCGACCACTTGCTCGGCTGGTCCGTGGCTTTGGGCTAGTGTATCACCAATATGCGGATGACACCCAGCTCGTTCTGGGATGGAGGAGCAGGCCTGAAACCGTACCTGATAATTTCCATCAGTGCCTTGAGAGGGCTGTCACTGGATAGCTACGATCAGTAGGTTGCAGGTGAATCCAGCTAGAGAGATCCTGTGACTGGGTCATCCAGTGGGGTGGACATCCAACTCCTTCCCTGGACAGGCGTGACATTATGTCGGTCGTCAACAGTTAAAAAGTCTTGGCATCACTCTGGACTCTCAACTGGCGATGGACGCCGTCTCCGCCATCAGTAGAGTTGCTTTTCTCCACCTCCGGCAGGCAAGGAAGTTGGCTCCCTACACTCCCGCTGCGATCTGGCCCAAAGTGGTCCAAGCCACAGTCATCTGAGACTGGACTACTGTAATGCTCTCACGTTGGCCTTCCTTTGCTAGTGATCCAGAAATTGAAACTGGTTCAGAATGCCACAGCTCGCCTGCTGGCTGAGCGTCTCGGCGACCAGCCACATAACACCTGTTCTCCATGAGGCTGCACTGTTTACCAGTGGAATGCTGGATTACTTTCAAAGTGTTGGTACTGACCTTTAAGGCCATGAACGGCCTGGGGCCAGTGTACCTTAAGGACTGCCTCATCCCATATTGTCCCACTAGGCTACAACGCTCAGAGTCGAGGACCAAGCTCTGGAGGTTCCCAGCTTCAAAACATACCATCTAATGACCACAAGATGGAGGGCCTTCTCTATAATCGTCCCTATCTTGTGGAATGCACTGCCTTCAGTTCGTGCCCTCACAGACCTGCTGGCATTCTGGAAGGCATGCAAAACCCTCCTGTTTCAGCAATGGGGTGATGACTTGTCCCCTTGTTGTATTTGACTCCTGACGAAATCACCTATTTTGGTTTATCTGCTTGCTGTGTAGTTTACTGTGTTTTTATTGTGCTTTTATAATGTGTTATACTGTGCTTTAAACTTTTAGTCCATTGCTGTAAGTCACCCAAAGCCACGCCGAAGTGGCGACTCACAAATTTAATAAATAAAATAAATAAATAAACCTCATTGAGCCAGTCAAGATCTATTTGAGTTTATGAACTGGGAGTATGGCATTTTAGGGAGAAATGGCTGGAAGAAAATAATAAACTCCTTACAGGTTCTGTCGTAGCAGATGCCTCTTAAAAGAGCCAGACCCAGTAAAGAGTTAACAAAGAGTTTATTGTCCACAAAGTCTCTGTGCTCAAAAACACTCAAAAGAACAAAAGGCACTTGAAAGTCAGTAAAAAGTAACTCAAAAGCAGCCTAACCAGCATAAAATAACAGCCTTTGTAAATAACACACACTTTAACCTAGTAAAATACACGTTAGCAAGATGATGGAAATAACAAACAGGGAAAGAGAGATACACAAAGCCATAGACAGATTAAAACCAGGAAAAGCCCCAGGCCCAGACGGAATAACAGACATATACTATAAAAAATTGAAAAAAGAGCTGACCCCCTACCTAAAGAGGGTAATGAATGAAATTCTAAAAAGGGCACGATACCAGAAAGTTGGAAAGATGCTGGAAATAACGGTGATCTACAAAGAAGGGAAAGACCGGAATTGGTCAAAAATTATAGGCCGATTGCCTTACTAAATGTGGATTACAAACTATACGCAAGCATAATGGCTGAAAGACTAAAAGAGTTCCTAAATACATGGATTTCTGTCACGAACACCGACTTAGAACTGCCCCTTTAACACACACACGGAGACGTAGCAAAGGCTAACTAGTTTTATTGAATATAAAATAGTCAAAGGCAATTCTCAATGAGAGATTAAGAATCAAACAATCAGCAAAGCTGTAGTCAATTAAGAAAGCAAAGTTCAAGAATAGTTCCAAAAAGCAGACGTGGCAAAAGGCTTGGCAAAGTCTCCCATTCACTCCGGATCAAAGCAGGTATCCGCAGCAATGCGAATCAATAACAAAAGGTCAAGAGACTTGGTTCAAGGCGAGTAAACTAGGCTCCTTGGTTCACTCCGCTTTCCGCCCTTCAGATCAGGCGTGGCGGAGGAACTGAGGATCAGTTCCCGCGGGGCCAGTTCTTAATCGCCGGCCGGGCCCTCGGCGATCTAGGGCCCGGCGTCTCAATCTCTACTTTCCCGAGCGGTGGACGATCTAGGGACAGATGCCAGCTCTCCTGCCCTTCTCTATGTCCCTGCGTCTGTTATGGGAACGACCCCGCTCTTCCAGTTCAGTATCGCTATCTCCTTGAGAAGCAGCCTCCCCGAACTTTCCAGCCGCTGGCCTCCATCTGCTGCTCGGCCAGGTCTTAGGAACCTCAAGCCGTTTGGGAACTCCATTAACTATCTCCGCTGTCTGCGTGGCTGCCTCCCATCTCCACCTGGTCCGCTCCTTCTCGGGAGGAATGCTCCCCTTTCGAATCCCAGGCTAAGCTCTGCAGGTGGACTGGGCAATGCACCTGCTGTCAGTCTTGGTCTGGGCCTTCCAACTCATCCTCGAGTCCCCTTCAGCTAATGCCGGGACCTAATGGCATCGGGACCCCGGTGCCTCGCCCCCCATTTGGCACGAGCGGGCCCATGGGTGCTACACTATCCCCACTCAGGGCCCCTGGGCCGCCCGGGGCTTAGGCTTGTCAGGATACTTGCGATGAAGCGGGCCACACTCAGCGTGGGCGTGGCGTCGAGCCTTGACCCAGCTACGCTCTTCCGGGCCAAACCTTTCCAGTCAATGAAATACTCCAACTTCCTGTACCGGATCACGGGCATCCAAATGTCCTGCACTTCGACCTCCTCCGCGCCCTCCCGCATCACAGGAGAGGCGGCTGCGTCACACCCCCTTGCCGGGCGGAGCAGGAGCGATGAAACACCGGGTGGAGTTTCATGTCCGCAGGAGCTGGAGCTTGAAGGAAACAGGCCCCACCCGCTCAAAACTTTGTAAGGCCCCAAAAACCGCGCATCAACTTGCGGCTGGGGCGTTGCGTGCAAGGCAGATTCTTGGTGGACAGCCAGAGCTTTATCCCCCACCAGAATCGCAGGACCCTCCTGGCGCCCGATCAGCCATCCGCTTGTAGTCGGCCTTCGCCTGGTCAATTAGTAGTAGCAAGTCTTGAGCGCAGTGAGCTCCTGGAGCCAATCCTTAGCCTCGAAACGTCCCCAGGCGGGTCCACCGGAGGGTAGAACCGAGGTGGTGTCCATAGTTGGCAAAGAAAGGAGTCTCTTTGATGGATTCCTGCGTCGCATTGTTGTAAGCAAACTCTGCAAAAGACAACAAGGGCGCCCAGTTGGTTTGCTGATAGTTGACATGGCGCGCAGATACTGCTCAAAGTGGCATTAGCCCTTTCGGTTTGCCCATCGGTCTGGTGGTGAGCCGTGGACATCCGCATCAATCCCCAGCAGCTTCTGGACAGCCAGAACTGGGAAGTGAATTGGGTGCCCCGGTCCGTCACCAGGCTCTGTGGAAGTCCATGCAGCCCCGAAACACATGTTGCACAAACATATCAGCAGTCTCCTTGGCAGTAGGCACCCCCACACAGGGATGAAGTGTCCCCATCTTGGTGAAACAGTCCACCACGACCAGTATCGTGGTGAAGCCCCGCTGGACTTGGGAAGGTCGGTGATGAGAATCAGCCGAAATCATCTTCAGGGAGGCGGAAGAGGGAGTCGGAAGAGGCTGGAGCAAGCCCGCCCGGCTTGCCCCTGATTCTTTGCCGGTGGCACACAGGGCAGGATCATAGTCCTCCACATCCCTCCGCACTTTAAGCCACCGGAAATCCCCGTAGGACCAGCTGCAGCGTCTTGAAGGCAAAATGGCCCGCCGCCTTAGAGTCGTGGCAAAGCTTGAGAATATCCCCCGCTCAGGGGCCGGAGAACGTAAACAGAGTCCCGGTGATAGAGCACCCGTTCCGCACCTGAAAGCGGGCCTGCCCCCCCTTGGCCAACTGCTCACGCACCCAAGGGTCGGTCCGTTGGCCTGGACCCGCACACTCAACGGCCGGCTTCCACCACGGGCCGGGCGGGGCCGCCGGGCAGCGCGGGAGCCGTTCGGGCGGCTGCAAAGTTCTCCCGCTTTGAGCAGGGCTGCTCGGCGAGGCCTCCCGCCCGCGGACATACTCGGCTTCGGGACAGGGCATCAGCTTGCTTGGTCTGCTTGGGAGTCACATAGTGAATCGCAGTGAATCGCTCAAAGAACAGGGACCATCTCTGTTGCCTCTGGTTCAATTTGGCTGGGACTTCAGATGCTCCAAGTTCCGATTGAGTGGTGTGAACCTCCACGGGAACTTAGCCCCCTTCAAGCAGGTGTCTCAGACTTCAAATGCCACCTTGATGGCCAAAAGTTCCTTCTCCCAAATGGTGTAGTTCTTTTCGGGCCGTCAGCTGCCGGGAATAGTAGGCACAAGGGCAACAAATCCGTCCCCTGTGGCTGAAGCAGGATCGCTCCCACCGCCACATCGGAAGCATCGGCCTGGACGATGAAAGGGGTGCTGGGGTTCTGGTGCTGCAAAAGAGGCAGAGTGGTGAACAGCTGCTACAACTTGCGCAACCCCACATCCGCCTCCGGCGTCCACCGGAACGGCACCTTTCCCCGCCAACACTGGGTGATCGGATCAGCCCACTTGGCAAAGTCAGGAATGAACTTTCTGTAGTAGTTGGCAAAGCCCAGGAATCTTTGAATGTCTTTTTTGCTCGCAGGAGGTGCCCAGTCGACCTGCTTGGACCTTGGTGTCATCCATGGCAATGCCCGTAGGAGATACGGTAGCCCAGAAAGTCCACTTCACGCAAGTCAAAGCACATTTCTCCAGCTTGGCATAGAGTCCATGTGCCCGCAGTCGCAGGAGCACCTCTTTGACATGGCGATCATGGGTCGCCTGGTCGGAGAAAAATCAACAGGTCATCAAGGTAAAACCGCCAGGTAGCGGTCCAACGGTCTGGTAAAATGTCATTCATGAAATGTTGGAAACACGCTGGGGCGTTGCACAACCCGAATCCCATCACCAGGTATTGAAACTGCCCCACTTGTCTGAAAGGCCGTCTTCCACTCGTCACCCTGACGAATCGGACAAGGTTGCAAGCCCCTCAGGTCAGTTTGGTGAACACCTTCGCCCCGCATCCGCAAGAGCTCGGGGATCAAGGGCCAGGGGATAAGCGGTTCGGATCGTGATCTTGTTGAGTTCCCTGTAGTCATTGCAAAGGCGCAACTCCCCGATTTCTTCTTGGCGAAAGAATCGGGCCCGGCCGAGATTGGGAGGCCGAATAGACCCCTTCCGCCAGGTTCTCATCCAGGGAAGTCTCGGAGAGCCTGTTGCTCTGGGTCGAGGGCGGGTAAGCGCCCGCGGAATGGGGCCCCGGCTGTAAGTCAATGGCACAGTCATAGGACCGGTGCGGAGGCAAACGTTCCGCCTCCTTCTCACTGAAAACATCCCAAAATCCGGCATACTTCTTGGGCAAGGTGGCCATTCTCCACCTCTTGAGCACTACAGCGCCCGGGCCGTCATGCAGTGGCCCTGGCAATGATCGGACGAAAAAATTAGCTGTCTCTTAGCCCAGGCCATCTGGGGGTCATGGAGCCTTGAGCCACAGTACCCAGAACAATGGGAAATCGGGAGCTTGGTCACAAGAAAAGAAAATGTCCTCTTTATGGGAGCTAGACCACAGCCTGGTTGGAGCTGTATACTGAGTCACAGCCCCGGTTTCAACACTCTCCCATCGATGGTCTGGACACCCTTGGGCTCTTGGGGTCGAGAAATTTTAATCCCGCAGACTTGGCATAGTCTGCATCAATGAGATTATTAATTCGCTCCCGAGTCGATCATGGCATGGACCATCATCGGCCCCTTCTCGGGTGACCACAAGCTGACCATGACAAGGGAACAATTGACCAGTTTTTGGGTTAGGGAGGTGGCGGCGTCGGCCCAGTGAGCGGAACCCCCTTACACTCGAGCCGTACCCTTCCCCGCCGCCTGGAGGAGCTTCCTCAGGCTCCGGAGGGCTGGCCACCGCTCTGCGGAAGCCCGAGGGGGTCCCCACGGTTTCTGGGGGCAATCAGAGAGAAAAATGACCCGGGCCCCCACAGTACCAACAAAGGTTGAGTCTTTGCCGCGAGCCTTCTCAGCAGCATCTACTTTGGGCCGCACCGTACCCAGTTGCATCGGTTAGTCATCACAACAGGAGTGGGGGCAGGGATCTGGCGGGGCACAAATTGGCGGTCCCGGCCTCCCGCCTGAGTCGGTGGTTTCTCGGCCGTGCCCGACCCCACCTCCTCTTGTGTTGTATGGCCGCCTCCGCCCGCAAACTCGGCGATGGCCTCACCTCCAGGTGTTGACGGCCGGGAACTAATTGTAACATCTGTTGCTGAATCTCGGGCGAGTCCGCTAGATACGTGTGGCGCGAGGTGGTCCTTCCCACTTGGTCTGGCTGGCCAGCCTGCTCGGAAGCGGGAAATATACTGAGACCAAGTCATGTCCTTCATGGTCAACCGTGCTCAATCCCGGTCCGCCAGGTGCTCATTGTGGGAGGTCCCAAGTCGCCGGATCGCATCTGGGAAGCGTTCAAGGGGAGTGCCGCATGCGAGGGACGTGCCATTGATGAGGGGAGTTGCCCACGTCGCTGCCATCCCTTCCATACAGTTGAACACGAAGCCCACCTGGGCCCGGGGTGGCAAACTCGTTGGGCACCCAGCTCAGGTACATCCGAACCTGGGCAGGAGAACTTCCACCATCGCGGGTTTCCCGTGAAGCGAGCAGGCATTCACCGTGAGTGCCGCCCTGCTCGAGGATTCGCAGCTCCGCCACCTCCTCTTGCAGCGCCCACCACTTGCCCGGGCCCGTCAGGTTCGCCATGGCGGCCGTGGAGACAATGGGGCCTTGATGCGGCCGGCCCGGTTTCTGAAGTCGTCCCGTGGTGTAAAGGGGTTCGAGAGTTCTCGGCCAACTATCACGAACACCGACTTAGAACTGCCCCTTTAACACACACACGGAGGCGTAGCAAAAGGCTAACTAGTTTTATTGAATATAAAATAGTCAAAGGCAATTCTCAATGAGAGATTAAGAATCAAACAATCAGCAAAAGCTGTAGTCAATTAAGAAAGCAAAGTTCAAAGAATAGTTCCAAACAAGCGTGGCAAAGGCTTGGCAAAGTCTCAGTTCACTCCGGATCAAAGCAAGGTATCCCGCCAATGCGAATCAATAGGTCAGTCAGACTTGGTTCAAAAGGCGAGGCCAAACTAGGCTCAGCAGTTTCACTCCGCTTTCACCCCCTTCCAGATCAGGCGTGGCCGGAGAACTGAGGATCCAGGGTGGGGCCGTTCTTAATCCTTCGGCCGGGCCCCTCGGCGATCTAGGGCCCGCGTCTCAATCTCTACTTTCAACGGTGGCTTGATCTAGGGACAGATGCCAGCTCCTCCTGCCCTGCTCTATGTCCCTGCTCGTCTGTTATGGGAACGGCCCCGCTCTTCAGTTCCAGTATCGGCTATCTCATGAGAAGCAGCCTCCCCGAACTTTCCAGCGCTGGCCTCCATCTGCTACTTTCGGCCAGGTCTTAGGAACCTCGGCCGTTTGGAACTCAACTATCTCCGCTATCTGTACGCTGCCTCCCATCTCCACCTGGTCAGCTCCTTCTCCGGGAGAATGCTCCCTCGAAATCCCAGGCTAAGCTCTCTGCAGGTGGACTGGGCAATTGCACTGCTGTCAGTCTTGGTCTGGGCCTTCAACTCATCCTCCGAGTCCCCTTCAGCCTGTACGGGACCTAATGGCATCGGGACCCCCGGTGCCTCGCCCCCTCCCATTGGCACGAACGGGCCCATGGGTGCTACAATTTCCCAAGCGCAGACGGGATTCCTCCCAAAAAGACAGATGAAGAGGAATATTAGAATTATATTAAACATCATAGAGTATCTAGACAAAAACATAGAAAAAAAAGCAACGATAGCATTCCTCGATGCCGAGAAGGCATTCGATCGGATAAACTGGGGCTAATAGAAAATTTAATGGCACAGTTAGATATGGGATCTAACTTCAGCAGTGATAAAAGCAATATATAAGAACCAATGGGCCCAGGTAATAGTTAACGGCCAGACCTCAAGAAAGATATCAATAAATGGGGGCTGGAACAGGGTTGCCCCCTATCACCTCTAATATTCATTTTCAGACCTTGACTTTATTCTGAAGGAAGTGGAGAGAGATAATGAAACAAAAAAGGCCTGCAAATTAAAAACAGAAAATACAAGATACTTGCGTTCGCAGACGACTTGGCATGTGTAATCCCAAACCCACTAGAGAATATAGGTAAGTGGTTAGAAAAATTAGAAAAATTTGAAAAAATATCGGGACTTAAACTGAATAAGTTAAAATCACAAATGCTAATTAAAAATGTAGAAAAGAAAGAGGCCCAATTTGATTGAAAGAAAGCTGGAATCCCCAATAGTAAAACAGGTGAGATATTTAGGGGATAAATATAACGAAAAAAAATTGTCAACTGGTTAAAAATAATTATGAAAAAAAGTGTGGAGGCGAGATCAAAGGAGATCTGGGAAGATGGAAGAACCTGAATATATCGCTGCTTGGAAGAATTTCCACTATCAAAATGAAAATATTCCCAGATTAAATTTTTTTTTCAAAATGTTGCCAATTTTGAAAAAATCAGACTCTGATAAAAAAGATGGCGAGACCTCTCAGCATTTTATTTGGCGAGGAAAAAACCAAGGATAAGACAAAAAATACCTACAGGAGCTTCAAGAGAATGGAGGCTTGGACTCCGGACCTAGTGGGTTACTACGAGGGCAAACTGCCTAGACAGTTTAAAAATATGAGACCCGAATATAACAGATAAGAGACCTACTGGTGGTGGAAGGATGGGAGAAACAAAGCCGGATGGCATGCCTACCTATTCTACGATAAGATAAAGCAAGATAAAAACTTTAAAAATCATATTATAAAAGCCCCACTTTATAAGGTGTGGGAAAAACACAAGAACCTATTGGGTGAAGCTACCACTATGGGTCTCACCCCAGAGCTCTTTCATTATACAAAATAGGCGAGAGACCCTGGCCAACTTACAAAGACCTACTCAAAGGAGGGGAACAGCTATACACTAAAGCGCAGAGGATATGGCTGCAATATAACATAAACTGGCTCCAGTATAGCCAACTAAGGGCTAGATTTTGGGAAGGATAAGAGAGGGGTTGGGAGGACAAAGCAGCTGAGCGGGAAAGATTATGACAAATCGGAACCCAAAAGAGTTGTGAACTATACAAACTTATTCTAAAAACTAAGACACGACAGGAATCCAATAAAAGAATATATGCAGAAATAGACGGATAATCTGGGTTACACAGAATCCCACAAAGGTGGAAAAAAGCATGGCTAATTAATTTAAAGTTTACATGTGCATATTGTTAAGAGAGAATTTTCTAAAAATGATTTATAGATGGTATCTAACCCCGCAAATAGGGAAAATATAAGACTGGAGATGTCCCTGCATGTTGGAAATGTCAAGCCGCCCCAGAGGAACGTTCTACCATCAATGGTGGACTTGCCCGGGAGGCAAGGAAATTTTGGAAAAAGTGCACATTTGGGTGGAGGAGATACTTTACATCACGAAAATTGAATTTAAGCCTGAGGTTTTCTTCTTATTAAATATTATAGATCTGGAGAAAATGGAAAAAGGAAAGGAAATCTTCTGATTTATGTAATTACGACTGCCAGGATCTGCTGGGCAAAACACTGGAGAGAGAAAACATCGCCAGAAATGAATTAATTTTTAAATTTACTGGACATGGCGGGAATCAGACAAGCTGACCAATGCGGTCAGAAGAGGCTCAGCGAAATTGAGAAGGCGTGGAATCCATTTATTATATATGTCAAAAGTAACAAAGGAAGAGTTAAAGGGATATTGGTTATAATTTGCAAGACTAGTCTAGGGCTAAGTTTCTAAATATCCATATACTGCTTATTGTTTGGTTTAAAATATAAAGGTTAAGTAGTCAAAGGGTGAAGTCAAACTTCTTGTTTTTTTGTGTATGTTTTAATTGTGTACAATGGATGACTGTAATTCTGTGCCCTGACACCCGCAAGAGGTGTTAGAGAATGTATGTTTAATGATGTGTATGCAATGTTGAGATATGTAAATGTGTTTTAAACAATAAAACTTTAATTAAAAAAAAGGAAATAACAAACAGGGAAAAACACAAACGGAGCAGGAACAAAAGCTTAGTCAAGAGAAGTCCTGGGTCATCACTGGTGGGCAGAGTCAGGGAAACCGGCTGAAGTAGAGGGGAGGAGACAAGCCAAAGAAAATCAGGCAGGAGCTAATGCAGGGGATAATACACAACAGAACCCCGAAAACACCCAACTCTCCACCCCCCTCCATACTGTACCCCACTCTTGCAGGCCAACTTGACATCTGGCACTCACAGTAGTCCAAAGGAATTCAAACCACGCCAAAATGTGGTATGGACAGCAGCAACAACTAAACACAAAAGCACAACATTGAGTCCCAAACTCTTCCCACAAACCCCACCTGGAGCAGCAGCGTCTCAGCCTTGAGAAGCAGAGAAGTTTCCCAACTCATGTTACTCTGTACAGGAATCAAGATTCACAGGATGCAGGATACAGAAATTCAGAATCATAAGTCCCAAATGCAACACCTTGCCAGCTGCAAAGTGAAGTGCCCAAAAGCCCGCATTTTATTAGTCTCCCATCTCGGACCCACCCGAGCCTGATATCGCCCCATCATTAGTGATCTCAGCTGCTGTTGCCTCAGCAGCTGCAGATCTGACCGCCCCTCAGGTCCCTCCATCTCCTGTCAAGACTTAGTTCCCCAGCAGTCATTAGGATGGCCAGGGGGCCATTCATTGTCATCAGAGAATCCCAAAAAGGTGTCACTGCTTGTGGATTCCTCACAAACAGCCTGAACTTCCCGTGCCCTGGCCCAATCCATCTCTGGTTCTTCATCCAAGTGTCACCCTCCTCTGACTCCCATCCTCCTCAGGGAAGCCCTCAAAAAGACTCATCATCAGTGGGCTCTGTAAGTATTTAGCTTATTCTTTTACACTGGGAGATATCCTCCACTCACTTTGTTCACGAGTAAGCCTTTTTTGCTCCTCTCTGATGAATACAATGACTATACCAACCCCCCCCAACTCCATTAACACTGTCAGACACTGAAGAATCAGCCCCAATTCTCTACTACTAAGAGTAGCAAGAGCCTCAGGCTCAACTACAACAGGTTCACAGCATTCAATTCCCTGAAATTTCAGAGCTGAACTAAGAGGGGGAAACAATTGAATTAAGAGAAAGTAGGAAAGAAGAGGGGGAAGGACAGGAAGGGAATAGAAAGGCAAAAATACCTCTATATCACCTATACAATGTCAGAGAAAGCAGTGCTTTCTGAGTTGGTGTCCAGCTGTTTTCCCCTAACCTTCCTGGGAGAACACCCCGGATATTCCCTTTCCCCCCAAAAGCCCCAAAAACCGGGAAAAAAAAAAAATTTGGGTTTTAGACGACCAGGGTTTTAAGGGAAAAATGACAAGCCAGGAAAAAAGGAAAGTGACAGGAGAATTTCCCCCCCCCCTTTTTTCCCCCGGTGAAAGACACCAGGAGAGCTCTGGCAGCAGTCTCCCCCGCCAAAATTTTTTTTTTGGGTTTTTTGGGGGTTTTTTTGGAAGGGCTTTTACAATTTTTTTGGGCTAATTTAGATGGAAAAGGGGAAAAGGGGCGGACCGAGTCCAGAACTGGAAAATGGATCCTACCCCTTTTCCCAAAAAGGGGAGGAAAAACCTCCCATCAAATTAATTTGCCCAAATCAGATTTTTTCCAAGACATCATCGGAAAAACCCCTTTTTTTTGATGAGACCGAATGGGCTGCTGATGTCCCCCCAAAGTGGATATTGAATGGGAAGAGTTTCCCCAAAATGCCCCATCTGCCCCCCCGAGAAAAAGCACACTTGAACGAGGGGGGGTTAAAGGGGCCCCGAACCCAAACCCAGTCCTGATAGCTTTTAAAAAATTCCCCTTTTTTGGGCCCGTCCCTTTTTTAAACTGTAGTTTTGGGTTTCCCTTGTGGTAGAGGCATTGATTAAAAAACCCCCGTAAAACCGCCGGGGGGAAAAATTTTAAACCCCCTTTCATTCTTGTTTGCCCCCCCTTTTTCAGCAACCCTTTTTCCCCGGGGGGGCCATTTTCCCCTGCAGCTCATTTTTTTTCCCTCCAAAAACATGACCACCCCCTTTTTTCCCCTTCCCCCCATTACACATGAAGTAGAAACAGGGTGGAAAATTTTTTATTTATTTAAGATTTTTTTATAATTTTTCCCAAACCAAAAATGTTTTTAGTTTTTTTCAAATAAAAAAAAATTTAAAAGTTCAATGAATAATAAAAAAATTTAAAAACACATTAAAGTACTCTCAAAAGACTTTTTAAAAACCATATAAAAATATCCCCAAAATAGAATTTTTTAAAAAAGTTGCAAACAGCAGTTTCAAACATGGAAGGCCGGGCAGGACATTACATGGTGGTAGTGGTGTTTTGGTTTCCCTGGAAACATAAAAAAGCTGGATCTAATGAAACCATCTTGTGTAGGGAGATATGTAGGTAGGATGCTGCCAGAAAGAAAGTCCTGTTATATAAAATATAGAACTTCACAAAGTGGTAGGACATGCAATGGGCATCCTTTGAAGATTTCAAACTTTAAACAGGCTCATATGGGAGGGAAATGTGACCAATATTACCCCAAAAATCTCTATATAGCCAGCTAGTTGTTTCTGCTAGTGGGCCTTTGAGCAGTAGCATAGGCAACAATACACTTCAGCCCTCTTAGTCCCAAAAAACAGGACATGGGTAGCTTTAAAGAAAATCTAGGACTAAAATGGGAAGAAAGCTTTCCCCCTTTTTTCCTTCATCTACCAAGGAAGGCATAAAAGAGAGAAAGGAGTAGGGTTGCCCCTCTTTTTCCCCATTATACGGGGGGGGCCTGTATTTTTTCTGTGAATTTCGTGTCCCCTATTTTCCCGATTCTGTCTCGTATTTTCGTATATGGAGAGGAGCCTCTTTTCATCTGTAGGGGCAGGGAAGGGACATCCAGGGGCATGCGCGTGCAATGGATGTGTCCATGTGGGGGAAAGGGGAGAGGGTGTCGCAAGGAAGGGGGGGCGTGCACGGTTGCTGGACAACTCGGCAAGCCCTTTCCCTTTCCCCCCTCTCCTCTTCCTCCCTGCCCCCATGGTTGGCTGTTTCCCCCCGTGCACCCTCCTCCTTTCATCCCGTCAGCTGCAAACATGGCAGAGTGGGCCATCTCCCTCAGAGCTGCTGCTGCTGCTGCTGCTGCTTTTGGGGTGCAGTGCTGCTCTCTCTTGATAGCCCCAAGTGAAGGGAAAGGGGGTTTGGGGGGTTGGGGGGGGCAGATAAGGGCCTTGAGGGAGGAGGGCCATCTTCTTATTCTCCCCCGCTCCTACTCTTCTTAGCGATTCCTTCCCCTTTTCCCTTCCTTCCCCCTGTCATACGTGTTTCCCCCGGCACAACCACATTTTGAAGGAAGGCCCCTTGCTCCCTCCCTCAGCCTCAAAGGGCCCATTTTTCCCTGCTCTGGCCATGTACCTTTATTGCTTTTTGATTTATGTGTCTCCCCAGCCACAGCCGAAGGGGATAACATTTTGAAGAAGAGGGGAGTCTCTTTTTATCCCAAGATCCCTGTTTGTAGGTCCTGAATGGGGCTTTTGAGTGCCTCTGAGCATGTACAGACTGCAGCTGCCTCTGAATAATTTTTTTTTATTTACTTATATCCCCTTTATCTCTCCATGCAGAAACTCAAAGCGGCTCCAAAACATTAGAATACAGCTTAAAAATACAAATATGCAATAATAAAACAGTATCATCATTAAATATTATAATATATTATCATTATTATAAAATATTTAGTATTATTAATTACAAAATTTTTTTTTTAA
>JARBWK010002729.1:0-14208 GCA_030556195.1 Anolis apletophallus | reverse complement strand
GGCCATGGTCCATCCCCTCCAAACAGCACCAGGGTGTAGAGTGGGTCATGGGGGCTCTGTGTGTCACGTTTGGTCTTGATCATTCATTGCATGAGGGTTGCAGCGGTCTCGGAAGGTGAGTGAAGGTACTTCAAGCCCCATCATCTGTGGTCCATCCTCCTTGAAACAGCACCAGGGTGTAGAGTGGGTCAAAGGGACTCTGTGTGCCAAGTTTGGTCTGTATTGGTCATTGGATGAGGGTTGCAGTGCTCTCAGGAAGTGAGTGAAGGTACTTCAAGTCCCATCATGCATGGTCTTCCCTCCTCCAAACTGCACCAGGATGTAAAGTGGGTCATGGAGGCTCTGTGTGCCAAGTTTGGTCTTGATCAGTCAGTGGATGAGGGTAGCAGCGGTCTGGGGAAGTGATTGGAAGTACTTCAAGTCCCATCATCCATGGTCTGCCCTCCTTCAAACTGCACCAGGATGTAGAGTGGGTCTTGGGGTTTTTGTGTGCTAAGTTTGGTCTTGTTCTGTCATTGTTGGGAGCCACAAAGTGTTTTGGCCTTAAACTCCCACCATGCCTGACTGCCTCGGGCCTTTTCCTTACCCCCCTCTGGCAGTTTAGAGTGTCGGAATGTTCGTGTTGGCTAGCCAACTAGAGGCATTATGCAAATACCCCCTCACTGGCAACCAATCATGTTGTCAGAATGTAGAGGCCGGGAGCCAATCAGAATGCTGCCACATACATACAAACAAACATTCCACTTTATTATATACTAGCTTGGGGACCCGGCCCTGCCCGGGTCATTTGAGAAGTGCAGCAGGATGTAGAGTGGGTCATGGGGGCTCTGTGTGCCAAGTTTAGTCTTGATCCATCATTATTGGGAGTTGCAGTGGTATCATGAAATTACTGAAGGTAGTGCAAGTCCCATCATCTCTGTGTGTCCCGTCCCCCAAAGTGTAGTAGGATGTAGATTGGGTCATGGGGGCTGTGTGTGCTAAGTTTGGTCTGTATTGGTGAATGGATGAGGGATGCATTGTTTTTCGGAAGTGAGTGAAGGTACTTCAAGTCCCATCATCCGTGGTCCGTCTCACAGTAAACTGCACCAGGCTGTAGAGTGGGTCATGAGGGCTCTGTGTGCCAGATTTGGTGTTGATCAGTCATTGGATTAGGTTTGTAGCAGGATTGGGAAGTGAGGGAAGGTACTGCAAGTCCCATCATCCATGTTCTGTCCCCTCCCAAACTTCAGTAGGATGTAGAGTGGGTCACTGGGGCTCTGTGTGCCAAGTGTGGACTTTCTCGGTGTTTGTTGGGGGCCACAGTGGTCTGTGGGAACAGAGGGGTGTAAAAGTACTACAAATCCCATCATCCATTGTCAGTCCTCCTCCAAACCTCACCAGGACGTGAAGGCAGTCATGGGGGTTATGTATGGCAAGTTTGGTCTCGATCAGTGATTGGATGAGGGTTGCAGCGGACTTGGGAAGTGAGTAGAGGCACTTCAAGTCCCATCATCCATGGTCCACACTCCTCCAAACTGCACCAGGACGTAGAGTGGGTCATGGGGCTGTGTGTGTGAGTGTGGTCTGTATTGGAACTTTTTGTTGGCCTCAGTGGTCTGTGGGAACCAAAGTCTTGGAAAGTACTACAAATCCCATAATATGTGGGTCATGTCATAGGGGGTTATGTGTACCAAGTTTGGTGCAGGTCCATCACCCGCGCTGGTCGCGGTGGCCTGTGAAAGTGGCTGCCACATATCCGCCCTGGCCTGTGAAAGTGGCTGCCCCATATCCGCCCTGGCCTGTGAAAGTGGCTGCCCCATATCCGCCTGGCCTGTGAAAGTGGCTGCCCCATATCCGCCCTGTCCTGTGAAAGTGGCTGCCCCATATCCGCCCTGGCCTGTGAAAGTGGCTGCCCCATATCCGCCCTGGCCTGTGAAAGTGGCTGCCCCATATCCGCCCTGGCCTGTGAAAGTGGCTGCCCCATATCCGCCCTGGCCTGTGAAAGTGGCTGCCCCATATCCGCCCTGGCCTGTGAAAGTGGCTGCCCCATATCCGGCCTGGCCTGTGAAAGTGGCTGCCCCATATCCGGCCTGGCCTGTGAAAGTGGCTGCCCCATATCCGGCCTGGCCTGTGAAAGTGGCTGCCCCATTTCCGGCCTGGCCTGTGAAAGTGGCTGCCCCATATCCGCCCTGGCCTGTGAAAGTGGCTGCCCCATATCCGCCCTGGCCTGTGAAAGTGGCTGCCCCATATCCGCCTGGCCTGTGAAAGTGGCTGCCCCATATCCGCCTGGCCTGTGAAAGTGGCTGCCCCATATCCGCCCTGGCCTGTGAAAGTGGCTGCCCCATATCCGCCCTGGCCTGTGAAAGTGGCTGCCCCATATCCGCCCTGGCCTGTGAAAGTGGCTGCCCCATATCCGCCCTGGCCTGTGAAAGTGGCTGCCCCATATCCGCCCTGGCCTGTGAAAGTGGCTGCCCCATATCCGCCCTGGCCTGTGAAAGTGGCTGCCCCATATCCGCCCTGGCCTGTGAAAGTGGCTGCCCCATATCCGCCCTGGCCTGTGAAAGTGGCTGCCCCATATCCGCCCTGGCCTGTGAAAGTGGCTGCCCCATATCCGCCCTGGCCTGTGAAAGTGGCTGCCCCATAACCGCCTGGCCTGTGAAAGTGGCTGCCCCATATCCGCCCTGGCCTGTGAAAGTGGCTGCCCCATATCCGCCCTGGCCTGTGAAAGTGGCTGCCCCATAACCGCCCTGGCCTGTGAAAGTGGCTGCCCCATATCCGCCCTGGCCTGTGAAAGTGGCTGCCCCATATCCACCCTGGCCTGTGAAAGTGGCTGCCCCATATCCGCCCTGGCCTGTGAAAGTGGCTGCCCCATATCCGCCCTGGCCTGTGAAAGTGGCTGCCCCATATCCGCCCTGGCCTGTGAAAGTGGCTGCCCCATATCCGCCCTGGCCTGTGAAAGTGGCTGCCCCATATCCGCCCTGGCCTGTGAAAGTGGCTGCCCCATATCCGCCCTGGCCTGTGAAAGTGGCTGCCCCATATCCGCCCTGGCCTGTGAAAGTGGCTGCCCCATATCCGCCCTGGCCTGTGAAAGTGGCTGCCCCATTTCCGGCCTGGCCTGTGAAAGTGGCTGCCCCATATCCGCCCTGGCCTGTGAAAGTGGCTGCCCCATATCCGCCCTGGCCTGTGAAAGTGGCTGCCCCATATCCGCCCCTGGCCTGTGAAAGTGGCTGCCCCATATCCGCCCTGGCCTGTGAAACTGCCTACCACATATCCGCCCTGGCCTGAAAGTGGCTGCTTCCGCCCTTCTGCCCTCCCGCCTCCGCATACACACACACATACCCACACACATACCCACATACAAACATTCCGTTTTATAAAGGTATACAGATACAGATATATATATATAGAGAGAGAGAGAGAGAGAGACAGAGACAGAGACAGAGACAGAGAGAGAGAAGATATATAGACGATATAGATATAGATAGATGTCAGGAGCGAAACAAACAGTTGTATTGTATTTTTGCAAACTTGGCATTCTATTAAATGTCCTTTGACCAGTAGTGGGCCACTTGGAGTGCCTCTGGTGTTGCTATAAGAAGGTCTTCCATTGTTATTGTGGCAGGGCTCAGGCTGCATTGTAGTAGGTGGTCTGTGGTTTGATCGTCAGCATAGATGAAACTCTCTGTCTCTTCTGGCAGTGGCTGGTCATTTGTGTAAATGCTAAACATTGATGGAGCAAGCACGCTCCCCTGAGGCAGGCCGTTCTTCTGTTTTTGCCATCATTGTCTGATAGTGATCTGAAGCAATTTATCATGAAATGTTTTTTTTATCATTCCAATCATTTTAGAAGCTTTTTTATTGTACCAGAATCGAATTGAGAATACAGTTATAACAAATAGAAAAACCACAAAGTTAAAAACTTGGATTATACTAAATTTCCTTTGACCAGAAGCTGGCCACTTTGAGTACCTCTGATGTAGCTATCAAGAGGTCCTCCACTGTGCATGTGGCAGGGCTCAGATCGCATTGTAGTAAGTGTTCTGTGGTTTGCTCTTCTCCACACTCGCATGCTGCGGACTCCACTTTGTAGCCCCATTTCTTAAGGCTGGCTCTGCAGTCTGGCAGTGCCTTCCAAGTCACCCAGTCTTCTGTGTGCCTGGGACGGAGTCTCATCCTGTCTGAGCCGCTGACAGAGGTTCTAGGGTTTCACCTGCCACTTTCAGACTCTCACTTGCCGAAGTGTTCCTGTGAGTATCTCTGTAGATCTTAGGAAGCTATTTCTTGATTTGAAGCATTGGCTTGCTGGTTGATATCCAACAGAGGATGGGCTGGAGATGCCAATGCCTTGGTCCTTTCATTATTGGCTAATGATGGATGTCAGGTGTTGCGATACCTGCTCAACAGTATAACAGTGTTGGGTGTAGACATCCTGTGATAATGTGGCATGTCTCATTAAGACAAAAGACAATGGATTCCCCAAATCGCAAAGAACAAACATCCACTACAATTCACAAATATAAATGGGTTTTTTTTTGGCTTATATAATATAATATTAAATGTTTTCACAACTTGTATAATAAAACATTAAACAATATATCAGAAACACAAAACAGTTATTTATACAGTGATTTATACATCAATCACAAAAGTAGAGTCCTTCTTGCTGTGCAATAAGCATTTTCTTCAGGGTACAAGATCCCTTATTGACTGTAATAATATTATTGAATGGAGCTTCCAGTTCCTTGTAAAGGCATATCCACATAGAGGATTTCCAGACCGGTTTTGACAGTCTAATGTCTTCCTCAAGTGGAAAATTATGAAGAGTATACTGAAGTGGACATCAAGTTCACCAAAATAATAGTTCTTCCTCAAGTGGACAATTATACAATGAAGCAGTGCTTTGCAATTGTTTGATTCTTTAGCAAACCTATAAGTATAATGGATACAATAAAGCAGTGGATCTAGAAGGAATATATACAGAGATGGCTAAAATATTAACCAAAAGGGATAAATATTTCAATATTGCTAACATATCATTGCTAACATATAAGGTATAAATGACAAAAGCAGCATGGATACTTACAACAGGTTCTCCTAAATAGTTGTCTGCAGTTGTTTGATTCTATAGCAAGCACCTGGCCAACAGGTAGAGACTAGTATATAAAATTGAACAATTAAAGGGGCGCAGAACAAGTTGAGGAAGTAATAAAGGTGTTAAAGGGCTATACACTATAGCTTACAAGAAACATTGATATGAATTGGTGTCATTTAGACCCTTGGGATATATAGTTTTGAGGGTAAAAATCCAAAAGGATTCAAATTGTAATAATTTAGTACCCAAATCTAGATTAGAGGGGTGTGTGACAACCTCTAAAATCAGCACCCTGAGTGATTCTGCGCTATAGTTTAAATCAGTAAAATGTTTATAAATAATGGAGTCTATGGAATGATTTCTAATTTTGCTCTTGTGTTTGATGATCCGTTGTTTAACTTGTCTGTCTGTTTGTCCGATATACATGAGAGAACTGTCAGGATTGGGAACCTTGAGCTTGGATGAAGTCCAGGTTCCAAGCCTGTCATGAGGCAGCTGCGACCTTCACTTTAGCTTCGGGATGACCTTTGTCCCAGATTCATTCAGACTGTTGAGTCATACTGGGAGTGATGCAACTTCCAGGTGCTTGAGAGGGAAGTGAGGTAACTCCTCCAAGCAAGGACATTGGACATTGGGACTGGTGACACTGACTTTGTGACCCCTGGGGTCATGCCCCCTGTGGACTACTGGGATTGCTGACTCACTTGTGGCTGATGTAACCCTGCCCAGATGTTGCATGGGTAGGGGGGGCTATGGGGGTATAAAAGGTGTGTTTGGGGGGCGGGCGGTGCTTTAGCTTCACATGTCTCACGTACCTTCAATAAAATCGTGTTGGACCAAGAAAACATCTTCGTGTGATCCCTACCGTGTGTTGGAGAGTCGTTACAGAAGCTAAAGCCCCTTTTCAACTATCCCAGCAATGGAGAGGTTGGCTTGGAAGCAAGAAGCGTATTTGGATCAGTTTGTGGTAGATCCCGACGAAGTCCGGAAAGTTGAAGAGTGGGAATGGACCACTTTGGACCAGGTGGGAGTCCCAGATGCTTCCGGAGGGGCGATGGCGCGGAGCATGAGATGGAGAGAGAGCTCCGTGAAGGGCAAAGGCTGTGGGACGCCAGGTGAGCAAGACATTGGCCTGCCGGAGGAAGGAGCGTGAAATCGCCCAGCAGGAAGAGGAGCGTAGGAGCGCTCAGCGGATCGAGGAGCGTAGGGCTCAGCGGATCGAGGCGTAGGAGCGCTCAGCGGATCCAGGAGCGTAGGAGCGCTCAGCAGATTGGGGAGCGTAGGAGCGCTCAGCAGGCCGGAGATCGTTGGAGCGTTCGTCCGGAAGAGGTCCAGGAGGATCTGGAGGCATGCGGTGCCAGAGGGGGTCAGGAGGACCTGACAGAAGGGGGTAGTGAGACCCCAGAACCGGAGTCACCATCTAGGCTGGATGTGTTGAGTTGCCAGATGGAAGCGGTGGTGCAGACGGTCAAACGGATGTCTCAGGTGATGTTCCAGAGAGATCAGAGAGAGTCGATGTGGAAGGCCCCGGGAGGAGGAGACTTCACTTACCATGCGTGGATGGATGGTGGATCTTCAGTCGAGTGTCCTAGATCTCCTTTGGGAGTGAGGAACAGAGACAGAAGTCCAGTGAGCCCAGTCCCAGAGGTGAGGCGTATTGAGCAGCCAGCCGGGATGGGAAGAGGCATTTCCGGTCCGAGGGACTATCCAGGGAGAGGAGTAGTTTCCCAAGAGTTCGGCCGTATGAAGAAGGAGCCGTTGCGGGTGGAGTTTGAGGGCGAAGCTAGTAAAGTCGCCTTCTTCATCGCAGCGGTGCAAGACCACATGGAAGACTACGGTCATCTTTATCCCAGCGAGGGCAGCCAAGTGCGGGCCGTTGGAGCAGTGTTCAAGGGTCGGGCGGCTGAGTGGTATGTGCAGTGCCACGACCGGCGGGACCCTTGCTTGAGATCGGTGAGAGAGTTCCTGCGTGCAATCCGGGATCGATTTCGGGATCCGTTGGAGCGGATCAAGGCGAAGGAGGCGTTGCGCTGTTTGTCTCAGGGTTCCAAATCGGTGACGGAGTACGCCGAGGAGTTCATGGGACTAGCGGGAAAGGTGGCGGAGTGGTCCCAATCCACGCTTTTGGAGCTGTTTAAGGATGGTCTACGGAAAGAGATCCTTGAGTGGTGTTTACACCGTGATGATCCAGGGGATCTGGACGGATGGGTCCAGTTGGCTGGCAAGGTGGAGGGAATCCTTGCTCAAGTGCAGCGGCGTAGATTCCAGCCTATGAGGTCTCGTGGAGCTGGCCGGGGGGTGGCTCAGGACCGAGCCAGAGGTGGAGAGACTAAGCGAGGCAATGATGATCGTTCCAGCGGTGGGAAGAAGCCTATGTTCGGAAGGGGACTTTGTTTTTCCTGCAATCAGCCTGGACATTTTGCCTCCCAATGCCGGCGAAAGTCAGGATTGGGCCCAGTGAAAGAGGCTGCAGCTAAAGCAGGCTTTATGGACAAAGATGAGAGTAAAAGCATTGGGGTGAGAACTAATATCCAATGTACCCTGGGGATTTATAAGGGGAGTAAAGTGATAGAAAGGAAAGCCTTGGTGGACTGTGGGTGCTCAGAGAATATGATGTCCCCCAAGTTAGTGAAGGAGTGGGGAGGTGAAACACAGCCATTAAAGACATCGGTTACTTTTACACAGTTGGATGGGTCGTCTATAGAGGGAGGACCTTTCTCTGTGGGGACAAAAGGTTTAAAGGGCCGGGTAGGACCCTGGGAGGGGGATATTGATTTTATAATGGCCCCTATAAAAGGACATGAGGTGGTATTGGGTATGCCTTGGTTGGGACAGGTGAATCCTAAAATAGATTGGAAGGAGGGGACTGTGCAGTGTGCTCCTAATGTGAAGGAAAGGGTTGAAAGCGAAGTGCAGGGAGTGCCAGTTGAGTATCAGGATTATGCAGACGTATTCAACCCCAGATTAGCTCAAAACCTTCCCCCCATTCGGAATGTGCAATGCAGCATAGAGGTTAAAGAAGGAGCTGTAAAGCCGAAACCCAAAATTTATGCTATGACGGTTAAGGAGAAGTTGGCCTTAAGAGAACAAATAGATGATTACCTGAAAAAAGGGTTTATTAGGAGGTCTGAGTCCCCCATTGCCGCGCCAGTGTTGTTCCGGGAAAAGAAAGATGGAAAATTGAGACTGTGTATCGATTATAGGGGGTTGAATGCTGTTAGTACTACCAACTGCTATCCTTTGCCATTAATCAAGGATCTGTTAGGACAGTTGGGAGGAGGTAAGGTTTTTTCCAAGCTGGATTTGATTGATGCCTTTCATATGGAGAGAGTGAAAAAAAGTGATCAGTGGAAAACAGCTTTTTCTTGCCCCCCTCGGGTTATACGAATGGACCGTCATGCCATTCGGTTTAGCAGGCTCTCCAGGTATTTTTATGCAATTGATTAACGAGGTGTTGCACCCCCTTTTGTATAAAGGGGTGTTTGTGTATTTAGACGACATTGTGATAGTGACAGCCACAGAGAAAGAGAATGTGCAGTTAGTGCGTGAAGTTTTGGAGCGGTTGAGGCAGGCAAAGTTGTATGTTAAGCTGAGTAAGTGTGAGTTTGGTAAAAAGCAGATTGATTTTTGGGCTATAGAATTAGTGAGAAAGGAGTTGAAATGGATCCTGCCAAGGTGGAGGATGTGTTGAGCTGGGAGGCTCCACGTACGCGTAGGCAGCTGCAGGCTTTCTTAGGACTGGCAAACTTTTATCGGGCTTTCATTTCTGAGTTTGCAGTGGTGACTCTCCCCCTCACAGAGTTGCTGAAAACTAAAGGCAAGGGGGAGTCAAGGAAAGTCAAGTCTCCAGGTGCAAGTCATGGAACGTGTGGTGGCTTCGCAACTCCAGGGGTTCTTGGCAGACACTGATTATCTGGATCCGGCACAGTCTGGCTTTAGGCCGGGGCATGGGACTGAGACAGCCTTGGTCGCCTTGGTAGATGATCTACGCCGAACTTGACAGGGGAGTGTGTCCCTGTTGGTTCTGCTGGACCTCTCAGCGGCTTTCGATACCGTTGACCACGGTATCCTTCTGGGTCGCCTTGCAGATATGGGGCTTGGGGGTACTGCATTGCAGTGGCTCCAATCCTTCCTGGAAGGTCGTACCCAGAAGGTGTCATTGGGTGACACCTGTTCGGCTCCACAGCCGTTGTCCTGTGGAGTCCCTCAGGGTTCAGTACTGTCCCCGATGTTGTTCAACATCTACATGAAACCGCTGGGAGAGATCATTCGGAGTTTCGAGTAAGGTGTTATCTGTACGCAGATGATGTCCAGATCTGTCACTCCTTCCCACCTGTCACCAAGGAGGCTGTCCAGACCCTGAACCGGTGCTTGGCTGCTGTGTCGGACTGGATGAGGGCTAGCAAATTGAAACTAAATCCAGACAAGACAGAGGTCCTCCTGGTCAGTCGTAAGGCGGAACAGGGCTTAGGGTTACAGCCTTTGTTGGACGGGGTTACACTCCCCCTGAAGACGCAGGTTCGCAGCTTGGGAGTGATCCTGGACTCAGCGCTGAGCCTGGAACCCCAGGTCTCAGCGGTGGCCAGGGGAGCTTTTGCACAGTTGAGACTCGTGCGCCAGCTGCGCCCCGTACCTTGGGAAGTCTGATCTGGCTACGGTCGTCCACGCTCTGGTCACATCCCGAATAGATTACTGCAACGCACTCGTGGGGCTGCCTTTGAAGACAGTTCGGAAATTGCAATTAGTCAGCGGGCGGCAGCCAGACTACTAACGGGAGCTACATACAGGAGCACACTACCCCCTGTTGTGTCAGCTCCACTGGCTGCCTGTCCAATTCCGGGCTCAATTCAAAGTGCTGGTTTTGACCTTTAAAGCTCTATACGGTTCTGGCCCAGCTTACTTGTCCGAACGCATCGGCCGCTACGTCCCATCCCGTAACCTAAGATCATCCGGGAGCCCCTGCTCACGCTCCCGCCGACCTCTCAGATGCGGTTGGTGGGGACGAGGGACAGGGCCTTCTCGGTGGTGGCCCCCGCCTGTGGAATGCGCTCCCTACGGGAGATACGGTCCACCTCATCCCTCCTGACATTCAGGAAGAAGGTGAAATCCTGGCTCTGGGATCAGGCATTCCCTCACCAGCACTAGGCAGCATGTGAGACGGAATTTTAATGGGAGGGAGGAAGAGGGTCAATGTTTCTAGGGTTGAATACTGTTTTAATTGGAATGATTGTAGATGTGTTGAGGGATTGTATTTTAATGCCTTAATGTTTTAATGGGTTGTGGGGTTTGGGGTTTTACGCTGTTGATGTGGCATCGAATTGTGCCTGCTGTAAGCCGCTCTGAGTCCCCCCTCGGGGGTTGAGAAGAGCGGGGTAAAATCCTGAAATAAATAAATAAATAAATAAATAAGATTAGATTGGACTGAGGAATGCCAGGAAGCATTTGTGAAGTTAAAGAAAGCATTTACTGAGGGGCCTTTGTTGTGGCACCCAGATGTAGATAGACCTTTTGTTGTTCAATGTGACGCTTCTGCCTGGGCGTATGGGGGAGCTTTGATGCAGGCAGATGATCAAGGGAGGTTAAGACCTTGTGCTTATTTCTCGAAAAAGTTTGGGGAGCATGAGAGGAAGTGGCCAGTATGGGAGAAAGAAGCGTTTGCCATACGAAATGCATTGTTAACGTGGTGTCATTTCCTGGAAGGAGCGGCTTTTCCGTTTATAGTGATGACAGACCATCAGAATTTGCAATATCTGAGAAATCCCCAAAAGTTGTCACCGAAATTAGTGAGGTGGTCTCAGTTTTTCAATAGATTTAATTTTAGGCTGCAACATATTAAAGGCAAGGAGAACGTGGTTGCTGACGCGTTGTCCCGTTACCCGAGCGTGGGTGAGAATGGCTTGCATAAAGCGGAGGGAGTGTTTGCAAAAGAGCATTGGGGTTTGGCTGTGCAAAACCAGGTCCCACACTGTGGTGGGAGTGAAACAAGAGGATGAAGTTATAGATGAGTGGAGGCTGGAGCTGCAAGGGAGTTATGTAGGGACGAGTGGTTGCAGGAACACGGAAAGGAGTGCCAGTTGTTGGATGGTCTGTGGATGGTTGAGGGTAGGACTTATGTGCCTCAGAGTTTGAGGGTGAAAGTGTTAAGGCTGCACCATGACCATAAGACCGCAGGTCATTGGGGGCTGACGAAGACTATCCTAGCGATTAAGAAGAGGTTTTGGTGGCCTGGGATGAAGGCGGAGGTGAGGCGTTATGTGGAGGCTTGTGAGGTGTGTGCGAGGAATAAAGTTCCTCTGCGGCCGCAGGGGTTGATTCAAGTAGTGGTAGAGCCGGTGAGGCCGTGGGCGCATGTTAGCACGGATTTTGTGGGGGAGCTGCCCTCAAGTCGGGGTTATCGTTTCATCTGGACTGTGCTGGATATGTTCTCAAACAGGCCCACTTTATCCCTTTGAGGGGGTTGCCTTCGGCAGAGAAGTTGGCTGGACTGTATGTTCAGCATGTATACAGGCTGCATGGATGTCCGGAGCAGGTGTTGAGTGATCGTGGGGTCCAGTTTACGGCTCAGTTTTGGAACCGGTTTTTGGAAGCGCTGGGGGCTCAGAGGCGTTTGACCACTGCTTATCACCCTGAGTGTAATGGGGCCGTGGAGAGAGTGCAAAAATCCTTGGGAGCATATTTGCGGATGTTTAGTAATGAGGAGCAGAACAACTGGGCGGACCTCCTACCCTATGCGGAAATGGCATATAATAGCTCAGTACATTCTTCTACTGGGAAGTCTCCTTTTGAAATAGTGTACGGACGAGAGGTGGCCCTTTACCCCCAGCTGTTAGACTTAAGAAAGGAAGGGGAGGAGGAATGGAGGATAAGAGCCCAGGAGGAATGGAAGGAGGTGACGGAGGTATTAAAGAAGGCACAGCAGTCATATAAGCTGTTTGGGGACCGCAAAAGGCAGAAAGGGGAGGAGTATAGCGAGGGAGACTTAGTATGGTTATCAACAGAGAATTTAAAGTTGGGTTACAAGTCAAAGAAATTGAGTCCTAAATACATTGGGCCTTTCAGAGTTGAAACTGTTGTAAATAAAGTGTCATATACCCTTATGTTGCCTAAAGTTTGGGAAAAGTACATCCCACTTTTCATTGTAGCCTGTTAAAGAAGTACGTGAGCCCCTTTCCTCCTTTAGATTGAATGATATTTTGTTTCCTCAGGGGGAGGACGAGGTGGAGGAGACCGCTATGTCAGGATTGGGAACCTTGAGCTTGGATGAAGTCCAGGTTCCAAGCCTGTCATGAGGCAGCACGACCTTCACTTTAGCTTCGGGATGACCTTTGTCCCACATTCATTCAGACTGTTGAGTCATACTGGGAGTGATGCAACTTCCAGGTGCTTGAGGGGGAAGTGAGGTAACTCCTCCAAGCAAGGACATTGGACATTGGGACTGATGACACTGACTTTGTGACCCCCTGGGGTCATGCCCCTGTGGACTACTGGGATTGCTGACTCACTTGTGGCTGATGTAACCCTGCCCAGATGTTGCATGGGCCGGTGTGTTTGGGTGGCGGGCCGGTGCTTTAGCTTCACATGTCTCGTACCTTCAATAAAATCGTGTTGGACCAAGAAAACATCTTCGTGTGATCCCTACCGTGTGTTGGAGAGTCGTTACATATACAATATAATTGAAATCACATTTTCAAAATTGAAATGGGTCATCTATCATATCTGTTGAAACCGTTCTTACTTTATTGACTGACTATGCATTGCAATCCTAGAATGAATTTACATTAATAAACACAGGGTATTAGTTACCTACAGAACTTAAAAGAGATTATTTTGTTTGGGGAGCTCCCCCAAATTGCACATTGCATGGTGTGTGGCTATGCTGGTTAAAAAATTCTGGAATTTATAATCCAAAAAAGCAACTTTTATAAGCTGCCATTACCCCCAGTTTGATTATTGCAACATGCTCCATGTGGAACTGTCTTTGAAATCTGTTCTAAATGCTTATCCAACATCAGGGTTCTTCAAAACCAGAGTAAACTTTACTGAATTGTTGAACTGGTCATGTTTTCTTCCGGTAAAAGTCACATAAAGTTAATCATGAAAGGGAGAAGCAAAAGGTTTGTATACTGAACTTTACTTTGGAGCAAAATGTAACACAAAACCCTAAACACTACACGCCTTGCCTCATCAGGAAGTTCAGTTTGGATATCTGTGCCCAAAATAAACTACTTTTTGCAGGGAATTAACTGAACATTTGAACTTAATGTTCAGTTAAAAACAGATTTGGAAAACTAAGGATTTGCAGCTGGAAGGGAGCATAAAGTAAACTAACGGACTATCATAATCAGCAGTGATCCCTACAGTTCCCGTTTTTAAAATCTTTTTTTTTAAAAAAACCAAACAAACAATTGATTCTATATAGATAATCTCTACATTTTAAGCAAAGGAAATGGCATCATTCCCATCAGAAACCGCATTCACTAATAATTCTATATATTTATTTTTAGATAGATATGTTTTTGTCTGTTTTGTATAACAACACATCTCATAAGCTAGTAGGTATCTTCAAACATAACAGACCATGGCTGTTAGGAATTATGGGAGTTGAAGTCCAAAAAACCTGGAAGACCCAAGGTTTGTCCATGCCTGTTCTAGTGCCTTCTGATATCTCTAATTGCCCCACGGCACTGCTACCAACTTTCTAATAAAGAAGGAATGCCACATGCTCTTTCACCAATTTCCTAGAAGCGAACAACACAGCTGAGGATGAAGCAGCCAATCTCCATATTTGGATAATGCAACCTGCTGTTGACAAAGTTAGATCCATTGAGGGTGAATATAACACAATCCAAGAAAGGTTATCCTCATTCATTTCTTACAGAAAGCACTGCAATATTGATGTGCACAGCCTTGAAAGGAAAATGCTGGTAGACCAGAGAGCATAAGCTAATTTAGAGATAAGGCATTTGAAACTCTCTGGATAATACAGAAACAGAAATTTGTTTAGGAAATGTGATGTCCCCATGCTTCTTTTAGTTTGCCAACGTAGAATAGACATTTATTTATTGGCAGACTTATAAGCCTTCTTTGGAATCTAATCAAAATCTGAAGATGGCTTCCAGACTACAACAAGACATTAA
>JARBWK010002728.1:0-14214 GCA_030556195.1 Anolis apletophallus | reverse complement strand
AGATACTATTCTACGGTGGGCTTCGCCACGGATCAGCACCCCCAAAGCGATATAGGACTCCTGAAACAACATCTCAGGCTCAGCCAGATGTGGCTTGACCAGATTCACCGGGCCGAGGAGTGCATTGCGGTGCAAGGGTGTCCTCACATATTTTGATCCTAGGGTGTTGGGAATCCCAGAGCTGTTAGGCTCAAAAATAACCCACTCATGGTGATTTCCACCAAAAATATAGCAGAGTGCAGAATGCAACATTCATATGCAACAGAAACTTACATGAAGTGAGCCAGGATTGAGTCCCATTAAGAGGATTGAACAGGATTGCAGATCCACACAAGTTATGGGATCAAAACAAAAGTATTTTATTGTAAATAGAGAAATCCAATCAAGATAGGAAAGTTACTTGGAGCTAACTAGCTTTGCTAAGCTATCCACTAAGGGAAAAGGAAAGGAAAAGTAATAAAAGTTACTATCACATCTTCCCTCTTAGACAAAGGCAAGATGCCTTCCTCTCTATAAGGAGGCGAAACGGATCTACAGCCGCATGGCCCAGTCTGAAACAAGGGACAGAAAGGGCCTTGCAAACAGGAAATTACCTTTCTAAAGGTTTACATTCCCGAATAACAAGGGGTGGAGTTTGGCATGCAGGGTGAATGGAAACAACCCCATCTTGGAGTGTAAACTGCTAGAGGCAAAGGGAAGGAATCCTCACTCTAACAGTGTTCCTCAACCTTTTTTGAGCCCGGCACACTTTACATTTGCAAATCCTGGGGCACACCACCAGCAAAATGACACACAATGACACTCTAACACAGTAATACATATAGCTAATATGTTTTTAAATGTATTTATACACTCAGTGTGAAACCTGGACCTGTTTCAATGAACTCAACATAGATATCCTGGCAGGAATGGCAGAAAGACACAAACTTCCCACACAGAACTCCCATAACCAAGAGAAATACTATAAGTATTTGGTGGGCATTGACCTTGGGTTTTGGAGTTGTAGTTCACCTATATCCAGAGAGCACTGTGGACTGAAACAATGTTGGATCAGGACCAAACTTGGCATGAATACTCAATATGCCCAAATATGAGCGCAGATGGAGTTCAGGGGAAATAGACCTTGACATTTGGGAGTTGTAGTTGCTGGGATTTATAGTTCCCTACAATCAAAGACCATTCTGAACCCCACTAATGATAGAACTGGGCCAAACTTCCCCACACACAGAACCCCAGGAGGCAAGAGGAGGTCTCTACTTGGGAAAGGGAGGCGGGCCTTCCCAATGCATGGAGAGGAGAGACCAAGTAGACCAGTGTTTCCCAACCTTTTTGGAGTCGGCACACTTTTAACAACAAAAAATCCAGGGCACACCACCAGCCAAAATGACACAAAATGACACTCTAACACAGTAAAGAACGGCTGGGGTTGGTGGGCTGGTGGGGAGCAGCTGCCGGAGTGCCGAAGCCGGGGGAGGGGGCAGAGCCAGGCCGCACCATGTCCCGCCCCTCCCCCAGCTTCAGCTCTCCTACAGAGCTTCAGTGGGCGGGGCTCCTCTTCCACACGGCTCAGCGGCGAGGCGAGAGTCATGGTGGGAGTCATGGCGGATTGGAGGCTGTCTGGGAAACGTCCGAGGAGGCGGCGCCCGTCCTTTCTTCTTTCTTCACCACTGCCCAACCTTCCTCCTCCTCCCCCAAAGCAGCAGGAGTTCAGCAGGAGGGGAGGAAGGGGGGGCAGAGAGCTTTTCTGACTGCAGCAGGAGGTTCGATCACGGCACTAGTGTGCCATGGCACACTGGTTGAGAAAAGACTGAAGTAGACAAACGGGTGGGGTGTTTGTAATTTTGTGCCTTTATCGAGGTAGGTTTCTTAGGGTTTTTATACTTCAACACACTGACCCTCCCCCCTCCCCTCCTGGGTTCCAATTTCCCCCGGCACACCTGATGATCGCTCACGGCACACTAGTGTGCCCTGGCACACTGGTTGGGAAACACGGCTCTAACCTATCTAGGCTAGCTCATTGAGGACTGGAGACTTGTGCAGTCAGGGATGAAACCCAACAAAGGGAGGGGGCTTCTTCTTCCCAGATATGCACCCAGATATGTATGTATGTATGTATGTATGTATAGACAGATAGATAGCTATAGCTTTGCAACATCTACAGAGATGTTTAGGCTGGAAGTCAGCTTGAAGAAAATGGAAATTCTCTACCAGCCCGCACCACAGGAAGAACACCATCATCCCCACGGTGAACTCACCACGGGTCAGCGCAAGAGAGGCGTCCCCAAAAAGAGATATAAGGACTCCCTGAAACAACATCTCAGGCTCGGCCAGATTGATCATCAACAATGGTCCACCCTGGCCTCACATCGGGAGGCGTGGAGACGCACCATCCACAATGCTGCGGCCTCTTTCGAGAAGACACGCCGAACGGGTCTCGACCACGCAGAAAGAACCGCAACTTGGAAACAACATCATCTAAAAGAGACTTTCTGCTGTGCTTTCTGCAACCGGACTTGCCTATCTCAGATTGGCCTTTTTAGTCATCAACTACATCACAACACAGGAATACATTGAGCAGTTTAAATATTACACTAGACACAATAACAAAGGCAATGGCTCAAATGCTATATGGCAGTGTTTCTCAACCTGGGGGTCGGGACCCCCAGGGGGGTCGCCAGAGGGTATCAGAGGGGTCACCAAAGACCATCAGAAAAAATATATTTCGGATGGTCTTAGGAAGCCCTTGGCAGAGAAGGTTGAAGATCTCTCGCTTGTCCTTCTCTTTCTTTTGGAAACAGACTGCGAATTCTCCCACCTAAAGCTCTCCTTTGCTGTGATTGGCAGGCCTCCCAGCCAAGGGAGGGCTGTTTCTGAGACTCCAGCAGGGAGGGGAAAGCTGGCGTGCTTGGCGCATGGCAGCATGATGCGCATGTGTGGGTGAGGGAGAGAGTGAGAGGTGGGATGGAGGCTCACGCCAGCTAGTCCCTTCAAGGCATGAGGGTTCGGTATAGGAAGTTTGACCCATTCCTATCACTGGTGGGGTGCAAGGGCTCTTTGATCGTAGGTGAACTATAAATTCCAGCAACTACAACTCCCAAACTCCACCAGTGTTCACATTTGGGTATATTGAGGATCCGTGTCAAGTGTGGTCCAGATCCATCCTTGTTGAGTCTATAGTGCTCTCTGGATGTAGGTGAACTACAACTCCCAAACTCCAGGTCAATGCCCACCAAAACCTTCCAGTTTTTGCTGTTGGCCATGGGAATTTTGAGTGCCAAGTTTGTTTCAATTCCATTGTTGGTGAGTTCAGAATGCTCTTCGATTGTAGGTGAACTATAAATCCAGAAACTACAGCTTCAAATGACAAAATCAACCACCCACCCCCCACACACACACAAATACAGTTATGAAGTAGCAATGAAAATAATGTTATGGTTAGGGGTCACCACAACATGAGGAACTGTATTAAGGGGTCGCAGCATTAGGAAGGTTGAGAAACACTGCTATATGGGATCCTGGACGTCTGGGGAGGCACCAGCAGCTCTCTTTGGCAGAGGTGGGTAAAGCGGTGGCAAACCGCGTTAATTCTGCAGTGTAGATGCACCCTGGCCCCAAGGGATAATCAATACCTCGCAGCGCAGACTGCAAGAGAGGAGAAGGAGGAGAGTTTCAGGGGCTTCTTACCTTCTGCTTGGACAAAGGCTGGCCGGAGCGCCGCCATCGATACAATTCGGGCCGGGGTCCCAACACCGCCATTGACAGGACTCAGACTATGCTCCTCTGCCTCGAAGCTTGGAGCGCGCGCGAGTGCTGCTGGGAAATGGAGTCTTCCTTCTGCCTCGCAGGCTGGCCGCAGGTTGGTTGGCGAACTACAAGGACCAGGCCACCGCGCGCGGCGGGAGGTGGGCGGGGTGGGTGGACGACACCTGGGAGTAGCGTCGTTTCGCGTTGCCAGGGCAACCCCGTCCGCGGCCGTGCCTGCGTCGCTTCTCCGTCGACGAGCGATGTCGAAGAGAGCTGTGATTGGCTGGGAGGGAGAGAAAGGAGTGAATCCTCGAGGCGGAAGCGGGAGGACAGTAAGGAACCAATGCGAGCGCGTGGGGAAGGTGTTTGTGGCGCAGGCCTGGGCCCAATTGGGGCCTCCTCCCTCCAGGCGTTTTGGACTCCAACTCCCACCATTCCTCACAGCCTCAGGCCCATTCCTTAAGCGGCTGAGGGGGGGAAAGGAAAGGGCCTGAGGCTGTGAGGAATGGTGGGAGTTGGAGTCCAAAACGCCTGGAGGGAGGAGGCCCCAGTTTGGCCCAGGCCTTCCTTAGCGTCATCAGAAGTCAGTGATTCCCAAGAGTTGGGCATTAGGGCAGTGTTTCCAAACCAGGCCCGGATTACCCATAAGGCCAGACTAGGCCATGGCCTCGGGCGGCAGGTTTTGGGGGGCAGCGGATTCGACCCCCCGAAAACATAAAAAACTTTTTTTAAAAAAAACCGGCCCCCTCGCAGCGCTTCCCCCCCCCCCCGCCCTCTCCCGAGAGAGTCATCATACTGAAGGGGAAATTGATGCTTTAACAGAAGTAATGTCAGGAGAAAGTGCTGCTCAGCAAAGGCTTAGAGTAGTGGGGTAGCTTGCCAGCAACAATGACGAGAATAATCTACTCTGATTGGTACACAAGCACAGGCTGTGATTAGTCAGGGAACATTATTTATTTTATTTATTATTTATTTATTATTTATTAATTTCAGCTTCTATGCCGCCGAACTCCCGGGGGCTCGCGGTGGCTCACAGTAGCATAAGGCACAACAGTACACAATCGAGAACAGTTAAAAACAATAGCACAAATAAAAACAGATTAACAGAGTTAATTAAAACAATAGTACTGTAGCCAGACGCACGGGGCTCCGTGCAACTGGTCTTCCTACGGGAATTGTTTGGATTTGTGGAAAGTGGGCCGGGTCATTGCTTCCGGTGGCTTGGAGCGGAGTTTGCACCCTTGGCACATTGAGGCCTGGAGGCTTGAGAGTGATTCCCAAGATGACACCTGTTACTAATTTGTACATGCATGTCCAGAAGCGTTCACCTGAGGGGGTGAAGCGTTATGGGTATGACCCAGACAAGACTTTTCTTACTGAAGCTCAGAGGTTTGTAGCAATTGCAGCGCCCAGGATGGGTGTGGCTTGGAATGTTAAACAACTGCGTATCTTATCATATGGCCTGGAATCTTTGGCCAATGATACTCTGGAAGGGATGTCCTCGTTGCAGGTAGAGGTAGATTCCCTGGCAAGAATTGCGATGCAGCAGAGATTAGCTCTGGACTATCTGCTGTCCAAGCAAGGCGGGCTTTGTGTGTGGTTAAACACAACCTGTTGTCATTTCATAAATAAGTCTTGCGACATTGAACTTGACCTGGTCAAGATTCAGGGTGTTGCTAGAGAGGTGCAGAAGACTTATGAAGCCCCAGGTGATTTCTGGAGCTATTTGATGAGCTGGCTTCCGAATTTTAAATGGCTACGCTCACTTGTGATGTTAATCATTGTGATATTTTGTTCTGTGATGATTATCCTGTGCTGCCTGCCGTTAATGCTGAAATGTTGTGCTTGTGCAATGCAGAAATCCATAGGTGCAGTAAAAAGTGTGCATGCAGTAAGGACTGTGAAAAACAAGGTCAAGAGGGATTGGAGAGTGGATTGGTCCTCTTGAGGGGTTCCAGACGTATGTGTAGGTAATCTACTTCACTGCTCAACGTGAAATCAAAGAATTTATTGGTTAACACCAGCTGGTGGGGTTGCCCCCAGAACGTGCTGTGAGGGGCAAACGGCCCTTCATGGCGGCACCTGCAAAGCCCGCCCTCCTTCATCAACATTTCACAAACATCATTGGCTGGTGTTACAGAACATTTCATTAATCCAATTAAACATAACATTTTCATTTGCATCATATCTTAATCCCCTCCTATATGTTAGAACAATGAACAGTTCTATGGTAGTCTTTCCCACAGTGCAACTATCAGTGGCCCGGGACTCCTGTGTTCCCAGTTTGCAACATTTGGCCTCTCCCCTTGCCAGCAACGGAGGGCCAGAATCCTGCTCATGCGCAGTTCTTATCCATTTGGCACTAAGGTAAACAAACCTCATGCTTTGCACTGTTTGACCAATCTGAGCCTACGTTATCTTACGCTAGGCACGGGGTGTACTTTGGCAAATCACTGCCTGTGCTAGAAGCACCAATCATAGTGTTACATTCACGGAGCTTGTGCCTGCCTGATTCTTGGCACAGAAACCCACTTTTCTAGGCTCTACACGTGTGCAGCATCACTCTCTGACCTTTCTCCAAAACCGCTTTATTACAACATGTACTAAGAGCTGGGGCTTAATGGCAGCGGGTGAGCTAGACCTACCCATTAAAAGCCTGTTTAAAGAGGTGGGTTTTGCAGGCCCGTCTGAATGGGAGGAGGTCACTCATGGCCCGTGTTTCAGCCGGGAGGGCGTTCCACAGCACAGGTGCTATAACAAAGAACGCCCTCCGGCGAGTTGATGTCAACCTGGCCAGTTTCACCGCGGGCACCTCTAGGAGGTTAGAATCCTCCGACCGCAGTGATCTCAGAGGGCAATATGGGGTGAGACGTTCCCTTAGATACGCTGGCCCCAGGCCGTGTAAGGCCTTAAAGGTAAGTACCAACACTTTGAAGGTAATCCGGTGCTCAATCGGCAGCCAGTGCAGATCCTGCAATATAGGTGTTATGCGGCAACCTGCTGGGGAGCTAGACAGGAGCCGGACGGCCGTGTTCTGCACCAGCCTGAGCCTCCGGGTCACCGACAGAGGAAGGCCAACGTAAAGTGCGTTACAGTAATCTAGTCTCGAGATGACCGTGGCTTGGATCACCGTGGCCAGGTCGTTCCGGGAGAGATAGGGGGCCAGCCTCCTTGCCTGTCTAAGATGGAAGAACGCACTCTTGCTGACCGCAGAGACCTGGGCCTTCATGGTCAGCTGGGGGTCCAAATGGACCCCCAGGCTCTTGACGGAAGACGATGGGCGTAGGGCCACACCGTCCAGGCTCAGAAACTGGACATCCCTGCCACCTGGGCGGCCCAGCCACAAGATCTCCGTCTTTGCCGGATTCACCCTCAACCTACTGGCTCGCAGCCATCCAGTAACGGCTTTGAGGCACAGCTGGAAATTATCTGGAACAGATCCAGGCCTGCCCTCCATCCTCAGAATGAGCTGGGTGTCATCAGCGTACTGGTGGCACTCCAGCCCATAACTCCACACCAGCTGTGCAAGCGGCTGCATGTAGATGTTAAATAATAGAGGGGAAAGGATGGCCCCCTGCGGGACCCCACAGACTAGTGGGGAACCCTCGGAGACCACCCCACCCCTCCTCACACGCTGAGACCGCTGGTGGAGGAAGGAGGACAGCCATTTAAGGACCGTCCCCCTCACTCCAGCCATGGGCAGGCGGTGGGTCAAAAGATTGTGGTCGACCGTGTCAAACGCTGCCGTGAGGTCCAATAACACGAGCAGCGCAGACCCGCCTTGGTCGAGCTGGCAGCGGAGTTGATCTGTGATGGAGACCAGGACCGTCTCCGTCCCGTGCCCCGAACGGAAGCCGGACTGGAAGGGGTCAAGCCATGTTGCATCATCTAAGAAGGACTGCAACTGCTCCATTACATCATGTGCTTCTGGAAAGATAAGCAGCCGTGATTGGCTTAGCACATACCATGCAGGTTTGTTTACAAAGTTACGCGCATGGCAAATGAGGTTTCTTTCTTGGCAGGCACTAGGGAGAAGCTTGGTAGAAAATGTAACAATTCAGGTACATTCTTCACTTAGAGCAGATAACATAGAAAGGAGATGGGAATTAACACTGCGCAACGTCTTTTTAGCAAATAGGAGTGTGATGCTACAGAATGCTTTAATTGGGTAGTGTAGTGTGGTTTCATGAATGCCAGCCAATGCCAAGGCATGAAGAAGGGTGGGACTGGAAATTGCCACCATTGCTTGTATAAAACCTGTGTGCTGGAAATGATCGGGGTTCTGTCTGCCAGCGGCTACGTTTCCGCACAGGGTGGAAGGACCCATCGGCCGATGTGATGCAATAAAGCTGGTTTCCTGAAACGCAGTAGAAATTGTCGCGTCATCTCTTCCCTGCGCCCGCACACAACTTGCAGCCAGATTGCCTTGGGAGTTCTGGGACTCCAAGTTACTGCTTCAATACCTCGGGAGAGGGCGGGGGGAGAGCGCTGCGAGGGGACGGGGAGGAGGGAATGGCGCCCTCGCCTGGGCCGCCCCCTTGCAAAGGAAAGAGGCGGCGAGAAGGAGGAAGGGAAGAAGGGAAGCTCTGCCCGCCAGCGGGCTTCTCTTCCTCCTCCTCTTCCTGGCCGCCTCCTTCCTTTGCAAGGGGTGGCCCAGGCGGCCAGGAGGAGGCGGGACTTCCCTTCATCCTCCTCGTGCCTCCGAAAGGAAGGCGCGAGGAGGATGAAGGGAAGTCCCGCCCTCGCGCCCTCCTTTCGGTCGCGGGAGGTGGAGGCGGCGGACGGAAGCCACGCGGCACAGCTCGTGGGGCTTCTGTCCGCCGCCGCCTCCTCCCGCGACTGAAAGGAAGGCGCGAGGAGGATGAAGGGAAGTCCCGCCGTCCTCGCGCCCTCCTTTCGGTCGCGGGAGGTGGAGGAGGCGGCGGACGGAAGCCCCACGAGCAGTGCCGCACGGCTTCCATCCACCTCCTCCCGCGACTGAAAGGAAGGCGCGAGGTGGACGGAAGCCGTGGGGCCGGTGCCGTGCGGCTTCCGTCCACCCTCCTTGCGCCCTCCTTCCGGTCGCAGGAGGAGGAGGCGACGGAAGCCGCAGCACCCTGGGGGCGTGACTTTCCGTGCCCTGGGGGCGTGGCTTTCCGCGCCCTGGGGGGGCGGCGCAGGGCGTCTTGGCCTCGGGCGGCCGAAGAGCCTAATCCGGGCCTGAATAAAACCAGATAAAAATACAGATAAAAACACAAAAACAGCATTATAAAAACAATTAAACCCCGCTCCCAACAATAAAATTCCAGCAGAACAACAATAATACAGGCGGCAGGATGGCAAATTATAGCAGGCATCAGTCAAAGCAGTCCTCAGGCAGTGAGTTCCAGAGGGTCGGTGCGGCCACTATGAACGCCCTCTGCTGCGTGCTCGATAACCTATAGGTCTTGATACCAGGTACCTCCAGTAAGTTGAGCCCCTCTGAATGCAGTGATCTTCTGGGCACGTATGGGGTAAGCCGCTCCTTCAAGTACACTGGCCCCAAACCATATAAGGCCTTAAAAGTCAAGACTAACACCTTGAAGGAGACCCGGAATTCAATAGGAAGCCAGTGCAGTTCGCGCAGGAGTGGGGTTACATGGGCAGATCTTGCGGCTCCTGAGAGCAGGCGCGCTGCTGCGTTCTGCACCAGCTTAAGTTTCCGGATCACCGACAAGGGTAGGCCAATGTACAGCGCATTACAGTAATCGAGCCTCGAGATGACCGTGGCTTGGATCGCCATGGCCAGGTCGTAGCAGGAGAGGTAAGGAGCCAGACGTTTTGCCTGTCGCAGATGGTAAAACGCTGTCTTGCAGGCGCGCAGGCAATCTGCGCCTCCATAGACAGCTAGGGATCCAGCCGGACCCCTAAGCTCTTGACTAAAGGCTGCGGGCGAAGTGCCACGGCATCAAACGTCGGCAACTGGGTCTCTCCCCCCCCCGGGTGGCCCAGCCACAAGATCTCTGTCTTCGCCGGGTTCACCCTCAACTTACTGGCTCGCAGCCATCCAGTTTACCAAATCCTGGGGCACACCCCCAACCAAAATGACACTCTAACACAGTCATAAATATAGTTTATATATATATATATATATATATATATATATATATATATATATAATATATATATAGATACAAGGAATTACCGCCCTATCTCCCTTTTGAACACCGACTACAAGATCTTCCCTACAATTATGGCAAATAGATTTAATTTTTTTTAATAGACTGGATTGAAGAGGATCAAACGGGATTTCTACCCAACAGGAACATCAAAGACAATGTAAGGACCATATTAAATGTAGTTGAATACTACGAAACCAATCATCAAAAAGATTTGGCACTACTCTCAATTGATGCGGAAAAAGCATTTGACAATTTAAATTGGGACTTCTTCAAAATATTATTCAAAGAAATAGATATTGGCTTTCAATTTCAAAACGCGATCGAGGCAATTTATAATCAACAAAAAGCGAAGATTTGGATAAACGGTTCGGCCACGGAAGAGTTTGAAATTGAAAAGGGAACTCGACAAGGATGCCCGCTGTCTCCGTTAATCTTCATCTTTGCACTAGAAACCCTTTTAATAAAAATAAGAGCAAATAAAGAACTTATTGGACTAAAAGTCGATAGACATACATATAAAATCAGAGCATTTGCCGACGACGTGATTTGTATAATTGAGAATCCAAAAAATAACATCGAGAAGTGGCTGAGGACTTTTGAAGAATTTGGAGAGGTCGCAGGGTTTAAATTGAATAAGAACAAAACAAAAATCCTTACTAAAAATATATCCAAACAGGATCAAGATAATATACAGGCAATGACAGGGATTGAGGTAGTGTCAAAAATTAAATATCTAGGGATCTGGCTCACATCCAGAAACCTACATCTGTTGAAGAACAACTATCTAACACAATGGGAGAAACTAAAGAAAGATCTTATACAATGGGAGAAACTCAACCTTTCCCTATTGGGGAGAATCGCCGCGGTTAAAATGAACCTACTACCTAAAATGCTTTATTTATTTCAAAACCTTCCAATAATTAGGAACTTAGAGACATTTAAGAAATGGAATAAGGATATAATGAGGTTTATCTGGAAGGGCAAAAAACCAAGAATAAAATACAATATAATGATATTGTTAAAAGAGAGTGGTGGCTTTGGCCTTCCAGATCTCAAAACATATTATGAGTCCTGTGTGCTGACATGGATAAGAGATTGGACGCTTCTGTCAAACAATAAAGTTCTAACGTTGGAAGGGTTCGATTTAAGGAAAGGATGGCATTCATACCTATGGTATGGCGGCACTTTAAAAGAAAAAAACTTTGGCAACCATTTTATTCGCTCCTCTCTAATGAAAATTTGGAACAAATATAAGAATCGTATATACATGAAGACACCACTATGGCTTTCACCATTAGAGGCGGACCAAAGAAGACTATTAGGCTGGACTGAGTGGCCTAAATACAAAGATATTAGAATTATGCAAACACAAAAGAAAACAGTCTCAAAGATCTACTCCATGCTTCTTACCTGGACAACGGAAGAAGAGGTAATCAAACAAACAATGGTTAAATGGGCTCAAAATATTGGGAGACCAATACAACTTAAAGAATGGGAAACAATATGGTGTAAACATCTTAAAATTACATATGCGACCCAGGATCTGAAAGAGAATTGGCTTAAAATGATCCACCGTTGGTACATTACACACGCAAAAACTGAGTGTGATGTATAAAAATACTGACAATAAATGTTGGGAAATGCAAGACACAAGAGGGCACTTTCTATCATATTTGGTGGACCTGTCCTAAGACGAAAGAATTCTGGTCAATGATCCACCAAGAATGCAAACAACTATTAAAAATGGATTTTTCAAAACCCTGGAATTATATCTATTAGGATTAATAGATGAAAAGACTTTGAAACGAAAACCAACAAAAACTCTTTGTGTTCCTTACCACAGCGGCACGGATAGCTTTCGCGGCTTTGGAAACAAAAATTCTCCTCCCAGACAAAGAACAATGGCTGGAGAAAGTGTTGGAAATCAAGGGAATGGATGAACTAACTTACTGGCTACGCCAGAATAATGGCAAGGAACATGATGACAGACTGGACGTTGGTTAATGAATATATAAAGCTAAAGAAAACAGAGTGAAACAATCTGTCAAAAACTATATGAAAATACATAAATAAGAGCACTTTAGGATGCCCAATACCAAAAAAATATATACAAATAATGTAATATGATATAGTATGGAACTTGAACGGAAGTCAAGATACGTTTCCTACCCTTTCCCCTTCCCCTTTCCTTATGTATTAGGTGGCCCATGGTATACTTCTATGTTTTGTAATGTCTTAAAATTCTGAAAATCTAATAAATCAATTATAAAATAAAATAAATATAGTTAATATGTCTTTTAATGTATTTATACACTCACTTAGTGTGAAACCTAGGCCTGTTTCGATGAACACAACGTAGATATCCTGGCAGGAATGGCAGAAAGACACAAACTTCCCACACAGAACTCCCATAACCAAGAGAAAATGCTATAAGAGTTTGGTGGGCATTGACCTTCAGGTTTTGGAGTTGTAGTTCACCTATATCCAGAGAGCACTGTGACTGAAACAATGTTGGATCAGGATCAAACTTGGCATGAATACTCAATATGTCCAAATATGGACGCAGATGGAGTTTGGGGGAAATAGACCTTAACATTTGGGAGTTACAGTTTCTGGGATTTATAGTTAACACACAATCAAAGAGCATCATGAACTCTTGCAACAATGCAATTGAACCAAACTTGGCATATTGAACTCTCATTACCAACAGAAAGTACTGAAAGGGTAATCAAGGAAGTTGTAGTTCACCTACACCCAGAGAGCACTTGTGGACTCAAACAATGTTATGTTATGTTGTTGTTTATTTTTTCTATCCAGAATCACAATGTTGGACGGAAACTCACCACTTTAAGGTCCTTAAAACAGGCATGGGAAAACTTCGGCCCTCTGGGTGCTTTGGACTTCAACTCCCACCATTCCTAACAGCCTGAGGCCCTTTCCTGCTTAAATGGCGGGAGGGGGAAGAGGAAAAGGGCCTGAGGCTGCTAGGAATGGTGGGAGTTGGAGTCCAAACAACTGGAAGGTCCAAGTTTGCCCATGCCAGCTTTCGACAGAGACCTTTTCCTCCCCCTTCGTGCCCTTTCTTCCCCCCTCCTGCCAAACACTTACTTTTTCTTCTACATTGCCGCTTCTGCCACCATTTTGATCCGGGGGGGGGGCGTGAGGCGTTTCAGGAGGGATGGGGGAGGGAGGAAGACGTGACCCGTGCGGGCGCTACTGCGCAGACTCGCCCCAGAGCAAAGCGAGGCCAAACGAGCAGAGCGAGGCTGGGAAGAAGGGAGCCCGAGGGGAGAGAAAAAGTGTTCGGCAGGAGGGGGAAGAAAGGGTATTGGAGGTTCCATTTTCCCACGGCACACCTGATGATCGCTCACGGCACACTGGTTGGGAAACACTGTTATAAATGTTATATTATAATTTCAATATATTATAATGTCTATAAATATACTATAATATCTCTCGGCATTACTTCGCGACGAAGACTCTTAGGAAGGACTCATCCCACGCTTTCTACAAGCATGTTGATGATTAAAGGCCAATCTGAGATAGGCAAGTTCGGTTGCAGAAAGCACAGAAGAAAGTCTCCTTGGGTGATGTTGTTTCCAAATTGCGGTTCTTTCTGCGTTGTTGTTTCTATCTCTTGTGCTGACCCGTGGCAAGTTCACCGTAGATTAGTACCTTTGGGAGGCGGTGGTCCTCCATCCTAGAGATGTGCCCTGCCCAGCGCAGCTGTGTTTCTCAATAGCATGGCCTCAATGCTGGTGTTCCCTGCTTGCTCAAGGACAGCAACATTCGTCATAGTCGGTCCAGTGTATATTTAGGATTGTGCAAAGATAGCGTTGATGACGTTCGAGTCATAGGCCCCATAGAGGAGAAGAGACAGGATGCTCGCTCTGTTCACTCTGATTTTGGTGCTTTGCCTCTGGATTGTCAATATAGCATAACTTTCTTTTAAAGCAGACTTGGCATTTAAGCTGTTAGGGGTTTCAATGGATTAGATGCAATTTGCTTCTTTTATTGTTGTGTTTTAATTTATCATGTTGCCAAGGAAGTGTTTTTTTATTTGTATTGTATTCTTCATAGCTACCTTGAGCACTATTTTTTTTTTGAAGGAAATACAAGGTATGTCTGTCTTTCCCTTGGAAAGGTCTCCTTAACATGGGCTTCCGCTGAAAGAAGAAATGTCTTATGTGCTTTGAGATGTGACCTAACTAGGCTCTGGTCTATTAGCGTGGATGTGACAATAAAATAGGATGAATGGTAAATAAATTTTGGCCCTTGAAAATTGTCCACACAGAAGGAATTAGATGACTGGAAAACTTTCCAAGTCGAT
>JARBWK010002727.1:0-14220 GCA_030556195.1 Anolis apletophallus | reverse complement strand
TCTTCTGTCCCAGCCGGGCAAGGAAGAGGGAAGGGGAGGGAGTTTGGACCCAGAGTGGGAGGATTTGAAATAGTGGGCTGACTGGAGAGACAGATGTGTCAGCAGCCGATTGGCTGAGTGTGCCAGGGGCTTCCCTCGACCGAGGCACTCGGCTCCTCTTGATGTAGGACAAAACCCCATTGGCTTTTTTTGCCGCCGCATCCCGTTCCTGGCTTTCACTGGAGCCTCTGCTTCTCCCTCCCGGCCTCACCTGGCCTCCCATTGAGCTCCCATTCAGTCCCAACACCCATTATGAAGTAACAAGAATTGAATACGCAAAACTAGGGAAACAACAGAAGAAGCTAATAACAGAAAATTGGATTACAAACGTTTTTGAAATGGCCAAAATGGACAAATGAACTTTAGCTGCACGACAAAGAAAGACCCAGAAGCAGAGCCAGGTGATGCTGGACCCTCCTTCCTTCCACTGGGGCCTCTGCTTCTCCAGCCTCCAGGCCCACCTGGCGCCACCTGGCCTCCCATCCAGTCCCAACCCACGCTGGATCCCCCGTGATTCCTTCAGCCGATGCCTCAGGACACAGAGCCTTCCTTGTGAAGAAGAACCAGGAGACTTTGGAACAAGAGACAAAAACTGCTGCTCTGGGACCAGAGTGAAGAAAGAGAGGGGCCAGGAAGACCGTCCCACCTTGTCTCCTGCACTCTGCTAGAAATATAATAGAATATATTGTGTACACATATAATATTGATAATATTATAATGTTATACATTATAATACTAATAATAATACCATATTTTAATTATATATTTTATATTACGTGTAATAATTCGAATAAAATTACAGTATAATGGTACAGTACAATATAGGGCTATATAATACTAATATTGTGCTATGCTCATCTATATAAATACAAATGTAATGTTCGTTTGTGGGATTGACATAACTCAAACACGAATGGGTGAATTGTCACAAAATTTGGACAGTATCCCCCTAATGACCATCACTCATAAAACTCTTCCAAAAAACAGCGGAAAGGAGTTAAAAACCCAAACAAGCTCAACGATGAAAAGCTAAATGACGAAACAGAAACAAAGGGAAGGAAGAGGAGGAAAAAAAGAAAGATGGAAAGAAGGAACATTATTATTATTATTATTATTTCCACATTTCTAACCCGCTCTTTTCAACCCCCGAGGGCGGACTCAGGGCGGCTTACACCGGAAACAATTGGATACCAAGATAATTCAAATATAAACAAATATAACCATTTAAAACAGTAAATGTAACATTAAGTTAAAAATGCATTAAAACATGGTCAACAATCCATAGAGCCAATGCCAGTCCCATTCAACATCTCAAGTGCTGTCGTGCTTGCTGTCCAAAGGCCTGGTCCCAGAACCACGATTTAACCTTCTTTTGGAGAGAAAGGAGGGAAGAGGCCGACCTGATCTCTCTGGGGAGCGGATTCCACAGGTGTGGGGCCACTGCTGAGAAGGCCCTGTCCCTCGACCTCACCAAGCGAACTTGCGAGGCTGGCGGGACCGAGAGGTGGGCCTCCCCAGACAATCTTAAATTGCAATGTGGGACGTAGAGGGAGATACGTTTGGACAGGTAAGCCGGGAAGCATGGAAGCGAAGAACGAAGGAAGGAAGGAAGGAAGGAAGGAAGGAAGGAAGGAAGGAAGGAAGGAAGGAAGGAAGGAAGGAAGGAAGGAAAGAGGTAGAGAAGGAAGGAAGGAGAGAAGGAAAGAAAATAAGGGAAGGAAGGAAAGAGGGAGTGAAAGGAGAGAAGGGAGGGAAGGTAGGCCGCCTGGCAGGTGCAGCTAGTCCGAACGTATCTCCTTCTACGTCCCACCTCGGAGTTTAAGATCATCTGGGGAGGCCCTGCTCTCGGCCCCGCCTCTGACACAAACGCGCTTGGTGGGGACGAGGGACAGGGCCTTCTCGGTAGTGGCCTCCCGCCTGTGGAACCCGTTCCCCGGGGAAATTAGGTGATCGTCTTCCCTCCTCTCATTCAGAAAGAAGTTGAAAACATGGGTGGGGGGCCAGGCCTTCGGGTGATTATGCTGAGAATGACAACGACAATGATGACAATGGCTATGGTAATGGACTATGGACAAGCCTCACGGAGTCTCCAATCACAGAATTCAGCCAGATAAGGCCACAAAGCTGTTCTATCTAAGCATATTTTAAACTGAATTGACTTAACGTTATAACTGTATGGAATTATTTGTTTTTATTATGCATTTTATTATGTGTACATGGAGGCATCGAATCGTTGCCGGCTGGAAGCCGCCCTGAGCCCCCCCCCCCCCCGGGGGTTTGCCACTGAAGTCAAAACAGAACAACTGAAAATCTCTTTCTTCTAGCACCTCAGCTAGACTGTTTATTTATTTATTTATTTATTACTAGCCGTCCCCTGTCACGCATTGCTGTGGCCCAGCCTGTGTATGTATATGTGTTGTGTGTGTGTGTGTATATATATATATATATATATATATATATATATATATATATACATACAAGCACCTTGGCCTCCCTACGGATGCCCTGGTCCTCAAAATACTCTCTCCTTCATTTGGAAGAATGCTACACTTGCAGAGCTCAGGCGGTGTTGTATTTCAGTGTCGATATTGACTTTTGTGGAGAGGGGGCTGCCAAGGTAGTGGAAATGATCAAAATTTTCTAATGTTACACCATTAAGCAGTATTTCTGGCTTTGCAGAGGGATTGGCCGGTGACATACATATGGCTTTTTGCTGTTTAATTCACAGGATGTGGAATGGTCAGAACATAGGACCGATCTAAAGCTAAGAGAAAACATAGGCTCTTCCTAAAGTCTCATTTTCAGGCTTTTGACCTTTTAAATGTACTAAAGTATGTGTTTCATTTGAACATTTTTTTAGAATACATTCATTTATCACTTCTCTTCTCTGACAAATACCCATTGTTTAAAGCAATTAACTTTGATTGATGGTGTATTCCCTTATTTTGACAAAATGAAGTTATGTAAATGCCTTCTTGACAGCAGGTAATAATTTGTTAAATAAATAAATTGTTCAGTTAATGTTCACATAACAAATTAACTTGGACAAATAATTTTTACTCTTGTTAGCTCACCTTCCATTTGGTTTAAGTGGTAAATGGAAGGAAAGCCAGGAACATATTACTCTTTCAAGAGATGTGTGTGCTTGTTTTTTTTAATTGGTAAGGACAGTTTCTCCCGTATTTCTCATGTAAGAAGATCCCTAGATAAGCCACCCCTGAAGAACCATCAACACATAACACTGTTACTCATCATTAGAGAGAAAAGATCCACGAGGAACAGCTGGAAACATCTGTTTATTGAAAAAACAAAAATTACAGCAAGAGAATTTTTATAACAAACTAGCTGAACCCGGCACGCGTTGCTGTGCCCTATGTTGGTGATGTGAGAATGTCAGGGTATGTAAGTTGTGGAAGTGATGTGAGCATGTTTGTTGTGTGTATATATATGTGTGTGTATGTGTGTTTATAGTTGTATGTGTGTATGGTTTTTTGGGGGTTTGTGTGTATGTGGGTGTGCTGGTATTGGTTTGTGTTTATTTGTGTGTGTGTATTTGTGAGTGTGTGTGTATGTGTTTGTATATAGTTTTTGCTTTGTGTGTATATATGTGTGTGTATTTATCTGTGGGTTTTTTTTGTTAGAGTACGTGTATATATATATGGGTGTGTTTGTGTATGTATATTGTATGTATGTGTATATATGGAGAGGTGCTGATATGTGTGTGTATATATGTGTATGTGTTAGTGTTGATGTGTATGTATAGGTGTGTAGATATATGTGTTTGTATGTGGATGTGTATGTATAGGTGTGTAGATATATGTGGTTGTATGTGGTTGTGTATTTATATGTGTTTGTATGTTTGTGTTTATATGTTGTTGTGTATATATGTGTGTGTGTGTATGTGTTGAGGAGGAGGCCGAAGAGGAGGGCGATGGGGAACCGCTCGAACTCCCTCCCTCGCGGCCCTCTCCTCGGGCATCGGAGGAGAGGCGGTTGAGGGCTCTCCTACGCCTCTCTTCCGCTGCCCGAAGAGGAGGCCTAAGGGTAACCGGGCAACCCCTCTCCCTGCGGCCTCCTCCTCGGGCAGCGGAAGAGAGGCGGCAGAGGGCTCTCCGCCGCTACCCGCCGCCTCCCTTCCGCTGGCCGAAGAGGAGGCCGCAGGGAGAGAGACGGCGCGGTTTCCCTCCCGGCCCCATCCCCGGGGGAGGACGGGAGGAGGCAGCGGAGGGGGCGGAGGAAGCGGGCATGGCGGCGGTCGCCTGAGGCTGGTGCGGAAAGTCCTTGGAGATGGCGGAGAAGGCGTGTCCGGCCAGGGGACTACGGCTCCCAGAATGCTCTGCGCGGCCATTGTGGCCTATTTCCGGTGCTGTCTCCGCCCTTCTTCCGAGTGAGCCATGCGGAGCCTTCTGGGAGTTCTAGTATATATATAGATATATATCTTTGTGTATGTGTGTATATATGTGTGTTTGTGTATATATGTGGTTTTGTGCATGCGTTGTGATGTTGGGTTTTTGGTTTTTTTGGCTTTTTAAGTCCCTTCTGCTGTGTTGTTCAGTGTTTTTATGAGTGACGGTCACTTGTGGGCCTGAGAGGTGTCTTGTGTCCAAATTTGGTGTCAATTCGTCCAGTGGTTTTTGAGTTATGTTAATCCCACAAACGAACATTACATTTTTATTTATATAGATTTATTAACCATATTTATATACCGCCTTTCTCAGCCCGAAGGCGACTCAGGGCGGTTTGCAAAAGGCACAATTCAATGCCTGCAACAACATACAAACAATTAAAAACATTTAGCATAAATAACATTAGATAAAAATTTTAAAAACCAATAAAAGTATAAATCCTCAGCGTCTCATTACTAAATTCGTTGCCCAATCGCACTGTCCAGTCGTTCCGAAGATCAGAGTTTGTCTGCTACACTGCATTTGGGAAAGCTTGCTCAAAAAGCCAGGTTTTAACTTTTTTGTGTGGGATGTTAGGAAGGTGGGGGCCGATCTGATATCCCTAGGGAGGGCGTTCCATAGCCGAGGGGCCACCGCTGAGAAGGCCCTGTCCCTCGCTCCCGCCAACTGAACCTGTGAAGAAGGCAAGATTGAGAGCAGGGCCTCCCCAGAAGATCTTAAGGTCTTAGGTCAGTGTTTCTCAACCTGGGGATCGGGACCCCAGGGGGGTTGGTCGTGAGGGGATTTCAGAGGGGTCTCCAAAGATCATCAGAAAACACATAGGAACCCTTTTGGTAGATAAGGCTGAAGATCTCTCTGCCTGTCCTTCTCTTCCTTTTTGGTGTTGGTGAACTACAACTCCCGGAATTCAAAAACAGTCGCTCTCCCCCTCAACCCCACCAGTATTCAGCATTGGCCATGTCAGTAGTGTGCCAAGCTTGGTGCAGATCCATTGTGGGCTGGGTTCAAAGTGCTCTTGGGTTGTAGGTGAACTATAAATCCCATCAACTACAACTCTCAAATGTCAAGCTCTAGTTTTCCCAATCTCCACCAGTGTTCACATTTGGGCATATTGAGTATTATTTGAGTCCACTGTGCTCTCTGGATGTAGGTGAACTACAACTCCAAAACTCAAGGTCAATGCCCACCAAATTCTTGCAGTATTTCCTGTTGGTCACGGGAGTTCTGTGTGCCAAGTTTGGTTCAATCCCATCGTTGGTGGAGTTCAGAGTGCTCTTCGATTGTAGGTGAACTATAAATCCCAGCAACTACAACACCCAAATGACGAAATCAATCCCCTCCCAACACCACCAGTATTCCAATGTGGACGTATTGGGTATGTGTGCGAAATGTGGTCCAGTGAATGAAAATACCTCCTGCCTCTCAGAGATTGACAGGACGATTCAGAACAGGAGCAAAATGACAGTGATGAAGCAGCAACGGAAATAATGTGATGGTTGGGGGTCACCACCACATGAGGAAAGGGATTAAGGGGTCACGGCATGAGGAGGGTGAGAGACCCTGTCCTAGATTGTTCCTTCCTCAGAGGTAAAAAAATACTATTATTCCTGAAGAAGGCAAGGCCCAAGATGACCAGAGTGACCAGGGAGACCCCGGAGTGCTGCTCCCACCTCGCCAGGAGGAGTCTCTCCTCTGAACTGACCCTTGGCAGGAACCTTCCCAGACTGGCCGTTAGCCCCGCCCCTTTCCTGCTGCCGCCTGGAGAGCTGTGTCGCTATGGCAACGCCTGGGCCTCAGGCCTAGTCCCTCCAGTCAGCCAAGGCTTCTCTCCATCCCAACCTCCATCCACAGGCCTCAGACCCACGTGATGGCCACTAGGCATTTCGTGACATTGCTCACTTTGAGCCTCATTTCCACATGATTTTGGTTGCTGCTGTAATTACACGACGTTTTGCGGCTTCTCCGGTCCTTTCCGGCAGGCTCGCCAGGCTAATGCAACAACGCGGAAGCAATCCCGTCCTGTTTGCTGCGGCCGCGGCTTGAATCCCCCCGCTTGCCGCGTCCACCTCCGAGAACGCGGAGTGAATTGTGCGTCCTTTGAACTTCCCTGGCACCCATTCCTTCACAGTGACGCCTTAAAAACTTTCCCATTTATTCCCCACTTGAGCTTGAGCATAATCTGAAGAGCCAACGCGGCTGCTACATCTGGGCCAGGTTTGAATTGTTTGAACTATCCAAATGATTTCTATTCATGCATTGTCTATCCACCTTGTATTGTTTGTGTAGACGCGCCTCCTTTACCTCACTTTATATTTGTATGTGTTGCATATACGTGCATGTAAAGATTGACATTGATGATTTTGCCATGATGTGTTGCATATACCTGAATGCATAGCATATTCAAACGTGTTACATCTACTTACATGTATGGATTGATATTGATGACCTTGCTATGATGCATTGCATATCTCGAAATGTGTAGATCAATAGTGATGATTTTCACTTTGCTGTTTAGCCAATGTTATTCACCTTTATTACATTTGTAATTTTGATACGACAGTGACTGTGATATTGTTCTTTTCATTAGTGTGAACCTGTGTATTTACTGTGAGACTTTGAAATGTATAAAAACACAAATAAGATCTTTATTTCTATGGCAACAGCAGCTGGGATTAAGTGAGCCCAATGACGGAAGACACAAGGAAGACCAACCACGGAACAAGGGTCTTAAAAGTAATGGATATCATGGACATGGACTTATTGACACAACAATTAGAGCAGAATAATTTCCAAACACACAAAACAGATTGGGGGAAATTGAGGGAATTTTAAAAAATGAAAATATAAAAACATATGTTAAAATGACATAAAAGAAAGGCAGAAATCGGAACCAAAGAGAAACCGACGCTACGAGAACAAAATATAAAGTCAATATAAGAAGATACACCAGACAGAAGAGACCTGGAAGGACAGCCTTAAACATTTCTCTTTTTTCTTTTCTTTTTGTGTCCTGTTTTTATTGCTGTGCCCTTTTCCCCCTCTCTCGTTTTTGCCTTTTTCTCTTCCATTTTTCATACTTTTCTTAACCACATTGTTCACCCACTTTCTATGTTAAAAAAACAAAAACAAAAAAACACCCGACCTTTCAGGAGCCTTAAACATTGTCGACCACTATATCCTTCTGGGACGCCTGGCGGGAAGGGGTCTCGGGGGGGAAGGGGTCTTGGGGGGAAGGGGTCTTGGGGGCCCTGTCCTGCCGTGGCTCTGCTCCTTTTTAGAGGATCGATCTCTGAAGGTGTTGTTGTCGGACGCTTGCTTGGCCTCGCTGCCATTGTCCTGTGGGTCCGCAGGGATCAGTGCTGTCTCTCATGTTGTTAAACATCTACATGAAGCCATTCATACCTTCTCCCAGTCAGGGGCACCAGGTTTAAGAACATAAGAACATAAGAAGAGCCATGCTGAATCGGACCTCAGCCCATCTAGTCCAGCATTCTGTATCACACAGTGGCCCACCAGTTGTACACGGGGATCTCGAGCAGAAGGGAGGGCAAAACCTGACCTGCTCCGACCCCCACAACCAGTACCCAGGGAAATCCTGCCTACCTCAACCAACTCCGAGGTGGCACTTGAATGTCCTTTTCAGTAACTACCGATACACTTGGTATCCATGAATCTGTCTAATCCTGCCTTGAAGTTGTCCAGGCTGACAGCTGTCACAACCTCCTCTGGAAGTGAGTTCCATAACCCAATGACCCTCTGGGTGAAGAAATATTTCCCTTTATTAGTCCTGATTTTCCTACCTTGGAGCTTCAGGGAGTGCCCTCTAGTCCTAGTGTTTTGTGACAAAGAAAATAATTTTTCTTTATTCACCTTTTCTATCCCATGCATGATTTTATACACTTCGATCAAGTCACCTCTTAGACGCCGTCTTTCAAGGCTGAAAAGACCAAGGCGTTGCAACCTGGTTTCATAAGGGAGCCCCTCCATCCCTTGGATCATTCTTGTTGCCCTTTTCTGTACCTTTTCCAGTTCCGTTATATCCTTCTTAAGGTGCGGAGACCAGAATTGTACAAATGTGGCCTTACCATCGATTTGTAGAGAGGTAATACAACATTTGCCGACCTATTTTCGATTCCCTTTCTGATCATGCCTAGCATAGAATTTGCTTTTTTCACTGCTGCTGCGCACTGGGTTGACATCTTCATTGAGCTGTCCACCAAGACCCCAAGATCCCTTTCCTGGTTTGTTTCGGAAAGCTTTGACCCCATCAATTTGTAGGTTTACAGGAGATAAAATAGATATAGCTTTTTTCTTTACCAAAAAAGCTGTATCTCTGTGGAGAGTAGAGAGGGTGCATGCTTGGCAAGAGAAAGGGGGAGGCGTGTGCCGCCCAAAGAGGCTGCGCAGGAACCTCCCTTTCTCTTCCTCTCACTGTGCAAGCTAACCTCTCTGGTCTCTGCACAGCCACCCAGTTGGGTTGCTGTGTCGAGAGCAGAGACAGCGCGAGCATGGCAAGAGAAGGGGGAGTCATGCGCCGCCCAAAGAGGCAGTGCACTCGCCTCCCTTTCTCTTCCTCGCACTGTGCACGCACCCTCTCTGTTCTCCACACAGCAACCCTGCTGGAGGGCTCATGCACGGCGATAGTAAGGGGAAGGGAGTTTGCTTCTCCCTGTTATTTCCGTGTGCATACACACCTCTCTTCCTCTCTCTTTTGCCACACGCACGGTAACTCTTCCAAGGCGGCTTTTATACTACGTGGGGATGACATGAAAAACACATATTAAAGGAGCAGCACACTTAGTAAGAGTCTGGAAAGGCACCCAGCGTGTGGCAAGAGGTGAAGGTCCTGCCGTAAAGACAGGGAATTAAAGAAGTGCTTTTTTCAGCCCCACACCTTCCTGCCAGGACCCTCACCTGAGTGTAAGCCAAAGGGAGCTTTTTCACCCTAAAAAAACAGCTGAAACACTCGGCTTATACTCGAGTGCGTGTGGAATGTTTTTTTTAACAAGTGGCATAAGAATCGTATTTAACCCTCTGAAGGATTGTCACAAAGAGCCGGCTTTCTGCTGCTCCAAGAACAGGACCCCACCTTAGGGATTTAAACGACAAGAAGGGGGACTCTACCAAATCTTAGGCAGAACTTCTCAAAGGGTTCTGTTTGAAATCAGATATTTACTGCAACGGCAGAACCCTAAGAGCTGTTGGGAACATCCCACTTTGTGTCCCTTGACTGTAGAGGGATTTGTGCCCTTTATTTTCTTGTAAACATTTAACACACGCTGCCACCAAATATAAAACTCTTTCACAAGCTACCTCCTGAAATGTGGAGTTTGTATGAGAGGCATTCAGAGACTTTTGTTTGGTATGAACAAAGAAAGATGTATATTTATTTATTCTGAACAGGCACAAAAGCTTAATGGTTTCGGTAATACTTGTACAAAGCGTTATGGTTTCAGAAGTAGTTCAGTGCTTGAATTACAGGTTCCAGTGAAAACATGAGAAACTTCTAGTATTCCACTAAACAGTTTCTTCAATACAAACAGCGTACTAGGAAACAAAAGGATCATCCAAAACTTTTCAAACAAGAACAAACAACCCCAAAAACTGAACAAGAACAAACAACCCCAAAAACCAACTTAAAGCCAAGGGAACCACACGTGTTCATCGGGAAACGTTGAAAGTTTAGTCTCCTGCACCAGATTGTCCAGAACCTGCCATTTCCCTGTTGCAACACATTTTATTAGTTTTGTCCCAGCTCTTTGGATGATTTCTCTGTTGTAAGTTCCCTCTGATGGTTCAACCCCAATAAAAACATTTTCCACACTCCTGGCATTGCTATGGCTTCTCTCCTGTGTGAAGTCTTTTGTGGCTCACCAAGGCTGAACTCACAGCAAAACATTTCCCACACTCCTGGCATTGGTATGGCTTCTCTCCTGTGTGGAGTCTTTTGTGGCTCACCAAGGCTGAACTCACAGCAAAACATTTCCCACACTCCTGGCATTGGTATGGCTTCTCTCCTGTGTGGAGTCTTTTGTGCCTCACCAAGGCTGAACTCACAGCAAAACATTTCCCACACTCCTGGCATTGGTATGGCTTCTCTCCTGTGTGGAGTCTTTTGTGGCTCACCAAGGCTGAACTCACAGCAAAACGTTTCCCACACTCCTGGCATTGGTATGGCTTCTCTCCTGTGTGGAGTCTTTTGTGCCTCACCAAGGCTGAACTCACAGCAAAACATTTCCCACACTCCTGGCATTGGTATGGCTTCTCTCCTGTGTGGAGTCTTTTGTGGCTCACCAAGGCTGAACTCAGAGCAAAACATTTCCCACACTCCTGGCATTGGTATGGCTTCTCTCCTGTGTGGAGTCTTTTGTGGCTCACCAAGGCTGAACTCAGCATAAAACATTTCCCACACTCCTGGCATTGGTATGGCTTCTCTCCTGTGTGGAGTCTTTTGTGGCTCACCAAGGCTGAACTCACAGCAAAACATTTCCCACACATCCTGGCATTGGTATGGCTTCTCTCCTGTGTGGAGTCTTTTGTGGCTCACCAAGGCTGAACTCACAGCAAAACATTTCCCACACTCCTGGCATTGGTATGGCTTCTCTCCTGTGTGGAGTCTTTTGTGGCTCACCAAGGCTGAACTCACAGCAAAACATTTCCCACACTCCTGGCATTGGTATGGCTTCTCTCCTGTGTGGAGTCTTTTGTGGCTCACCAAGGCTGAACTCTGAGCAAAACATTTCCCACACTCCTGGCATTGGTATGGCTTCTCTCCTTTGTGGAGTCTTTTGTGGCTCACTGACTGTGAACTCTGGTTAAAAGATGTCCTACACTCCTGGCTTATGAAATCCTCAGTTCCTTCAATGATTTCTTCTTGTCATTGGCATTTGCTTCTGATATTTTGCTGACACTTTCCATTTACAATGGCTTTTCCCAACACTGAGTGTCTTGTGAAGTTTGAGTCCCATATTTTGGGTAAAACACTGCCCACATACATTGCATTCATAGGGCCTTTCTCTGGCAGAACCTCCACCTTCTCTGTGGGTTTGCTGGCGTCTAGGGAGGCCCCCATTGTGTCCCAAATGCTTCCTGTGTTTGGTGTTCCAGTTATCTGCTGTGAAGAAGGACAGAAACAATGTGAGTGACAAGGACTCTAGGGAATTGGTATAAGAAGGAGATTGAAATGATCCTTAAAACAACATAGAAATGGAAGAAAATAAGATATAAATGCTGCCCTCTCCCCACCCCTGCAGCCTCGAATGTGACTGGTGGAGCTCAAGCCGCCTCAAACTCGAGCTCCAAAAGGTTCTGGAGCGAAACGATCTCCTGAACCTGGGCTCAAGTGAGGAGGGCCTCCTCTCTCGTAAGTAGTTCGCAGAGGATGCAATAGGTCCAAGGGGACGGCAGCCTCGGCAGGGGAGCGATCCATGTTGTTGGTCCCTGGTAAAGCCAGAGAGATGAGATCTGCTGTTCTTTGGCTTCCGGCGCCGCTTCCTCCGATGGCCGTGTGGCCTCCGCTGCAAGGCGCCTCCAGGGTTTGAGTCCCCTGAAGGCGGGCGCTTCCTCCCTATGGGACTATCTGGATTAGCCGCCCCCAATCTTGTCTTACCCCGACCAGGGCTGCAACTCTCCCCCTGGCCACCAGAGGGCGGAGGAACAGGCTGTGGTCCAGGCGCAGCTTTGGAGGCCGCTGGCAGTCGGCAGGCTCGTCGCCGGGGCCTCTCCCTAGGGGCCTTCGCCAGGACCCCTGAGACATCAAGCGCCTCCACCGGGGAACCCGGCGGCAGCAGCCTGGAAGTAACTAGGGCCTCCAGCGGGGGCTCTGATTGTAGTGGCTGTCCCAGTGACCAGTCGGCAGGGGGCGAGGCTGGGGCCCCTGGGATAAACAAACGGTCGGCTTGTTTCCTCACCCTTCTTCTTTATTTCTCTTATTTCTCTTCTGGTTGATTAATAGGGTGTTGCTGGTTAAGTCCAAAACTCCCTCCGAGATAAGAGTGCTTTTGGCAGTGGTTTATCAGTGACTTATCAGTCTGTTGTCTGTATTTCTTCTAATTATGCTCAGTAAAGACGGACACTGTTTGACTGCCAGGGGCCTCTCAGTTGTTGTTGTCTGTTCGTGCACTCGCTTCGGACACTTTGTGACCTCGTGGACCAGCCCACACCAGAGCTCCCTATCGGCTGTGGCCATTTTTCCCAGTTCCTTCGAAGTCAAGCCAGTCCCTTCAAGGATCACCTCCATCCACCTTGACCTTGGTCGGCCCCTCGAAGGGAGAGGTGAGCAACATATGCTCCAGAGGCTCCCTGTTCCTCAGCCCAGCCTGGCTTTTGATTCTGTCTCCTTCCTTCCGGGGGAATGGGTGACTGTTCCCTTCACATTCAAAGGCTGGCTTCTTTCTCTAGCTAAAACCTTACCTCTCTACCACCCATTTCACAACCGTTCTCTCCTTTTTATTTCTCTCCCCAACCTCCATCTCTCTCCTCCCATGTTCTGTTAAGGTTGGATTTTTCTGCTCCGATGTAGAAAGTCCTATAACTAATTTCAGAGTGCCAGAGAGATTGTTGCAGGTCACCTTCTTGCGAATGACTGAGGCAGGGGGTGTTTGTGTGCTGGGCGAGGCAGCGTAGAAAGAGAGCTTAGCTTCAGACATGCATATGCTAGCCTGTTTGGTTGGGAGGAAAAACTTAGTTGCATACCACACCGATAATAAGATGTATAACCGCACCTGCATCTTTGAATCCAGGGGACCTTTGTTCTGTTTCATGATCACAACAACAAGATTTATTACGGTCCATAGACCCACCAGGAAACAAATTATAATTCTGAATTCTGCCATCTCAGGAGAAGATCATTGTACAAGGTACATCGACATGGCTTCAAGTAACACCCCGATCAGAGCCTTGTTGCCACTGTGAGGAATTTTGCCGCTAAGAGAGTCACCCTGTGGCACTTGTCCTCTAAAGGAGATCTAACAATCCTCCGCATATGAGGGATGGCTGGTCAAGCGGGACAGGACTGGGTATAAAAGTTGGCCACGTTGCTCTGTGTAATAGCGGCACTGCAATAAAATGTATGGTGTTGCTTCTATTTCATTTCCTCCTCAGGGACATAGTCTTTGGGAGCAAGGAATTCCAGACAGTCTGCCCTCTTGGCAGCTCTGAGGGAAATACGTTGAATCTCGCCTTTGTAAAGAGACCAGTTGCGGAAAGGGTGTGTGGTCTGCTTGGACTTGACTCCGGTTATGGAAGTCTTCCCACTGGAGTCCAAATTGGTGGTAATGTTGGCAGTTGCTCAGGCACCAACTCAACACATTATTCTTCACAAAGGTTTGGGCGTCTAATTGGTTTTACCAAAACCCTTCCATGCACCTGGTTTTAATTATTTACATCATTTATATTCCGCCCTTCTCACCCCGCAGGGGACTCAGGGCGGATCGCAATGCACATATACAGGCTAATATTCAATGCCACTGACATACAACATATATAGACAGACATAGAGGCAATTTAACATTCCAGCTTCTGGCCACCAGGGGGAGCTGTCGCATTCCTTCGTTCTTTTTGTGTACTTCCTGGAGATTTATGGCCTCGTAAATCACTTAAATTTAGCCTCCCCACAAAGTGGTACCTTAATTTCCTACTTGACAGGTGCAACTGTCTTTCGGGTTGCAAAGGTCGGCAAAGAGCTACACAATTTTGGTCCAGAGCTCACCCCGACCCGGGCAGGCCTCGAACTCATGACCTCCTGGTCAGTAGAGATCTTATACAGCTGACACCC
>JARBWK010002726.1:0-14221 GCA_030556195.1 Anolis apletophallus | reverse complement strand
ATGTAATAATTAGGCAAAGCAATAATAGTTCTTTCGAAGAGAAACCTTCAACTTTATTTCCATTGTTCAAATACAGATTGTCTGTATATTCCAAGCCTGAAGCTCGAATTTTAAAAGGGGCATTGTCATATTATTTATGTGTTAATCTGTGAAGCTGCATCAATTTGTCAAGTTAGTAATCTCTCTAAATGTAAAAGGAAACACAAATTGCCAGAACTGATTCTGATTCTTTATGTTTTGTGGGTCAATTGTTTATTTATACAATAAAATGAAATCTAAAAATAGTCTTATCTGGCCTCATGCAGAAAGATTTGCAGAGTTGGAGGCAAAAGTATCCATTAAAGGTAAAAAGTGCATCGACATTGTAGAATGAATTCATGTGGACACTGTAGCTGCCATGGCTCAATGCAATGAAATCATGAGAATTGTAATTTGGTGAGGCACCAGCATTATTGGGCAGAGGAGGTTAAAGACCTTGTAAAACTACAATTCTCATTATTCCATAGTATTGAGCCATGGAAGTTCAGAGTCAAATCGCATTGCATTTGCAGTATATACACAGTACACACAATGACATTTTTATATTGCTAATTTAGAGATGTTTATAAAAGTTTTTTTTATCATATCTTTGGAAAATTGGCAATTACATAATTAAATAAATGGATCCACTTTCCAGCTGAAAATTCCCCAAGTGAGTTCATAGTATTAATACAAGCAAGATAATCTTTCTCAGGTTAGTAGAGGCATCTGAAAGATCCAACGTAAGAGGGAAAAGGTATGAGAACATACAAGGAAGAGAAGTCAAGCCCTTCACTGATTCTTGCATAATATCACTTAGGATTATTAGCTGAAACAGAAATGGTAGAGGCAACAGGGGTCTCTTGGCTTCAGTGGAGTGGGCTGCTTTGGCTACAATGTGATGGAAATAAGTTAGGAAAACATTTGAGGGGATGTTTTCTGTAAGACAGGAAGGCTATAATGTTTCTGCCCCCGGGTATCTTTTGCCAACAGAAACACCGTTGCCTACAAGTGCTCCTTCTGATCAGTTTTTAAAAAAGAGGTCTTCCAAAAATTAAAAGGGGAAAAATTGCGAGAACAAAAGCAACTGGAAGAAGACAAGTGATAGCACATGTACCATGTAAAGTGCTATATCTACCATGCAATCTCTAACTTGCTTGAACACTAGGCTCTCTTCTTCTTCCTCTCTGATTTCTATGATCAAGGCAAAACTTTTTAACAAGAATAAAAACAGTAACCAACAATAATCACCACAGTGTATTCATATACAACCTTTGCAGCGCTAGGTGGGAGCCGATGGGAATAAGTATTTTGGTGCTCAAGCTCTCAGCCTTATACTCTGAACTCAGACAACATTAGGAAAAGCCTGAAAAAAGGAAACAGAAAAGTTAATTACAAAAGAACATTAGCACTGCTTTTGGAATTGGGCCAGTTTACCATTAGCTCTCCTTCAAGGAGATAATATAAATTCAAAATAGTAATGAGACCTTTTTCCTGCCACACAACAAATCCATAACCAAAGCAGCATCCATTAATTCATGTTTCTCACTTAAGGAGAGTCACAATGTCTTTTTGAGAGAAAAAATCAGCTGTAGCTTCTTCTTTTTTCTAAACCTCCAAGGATAAAATATTTGTGAGTTGAATAAAGATCTAAATATGTGTTTTTGCGATTCACCTTTATATAAACTCTGATTTCTTGCAACCCGACCATTGGATTTTCTTGGTAAAAATTTTCAGAAGAGGCTTGCCATCGTCTTTTTCTGTGCAAGATCAATACTACATGAAAAGAGACTTCACCTAAACATTTGGAAGAACTTCCTAACACTAAAAGCTGTTTGACAGTGGAATATGCCGCCTTGGAATATTTATTTATTATTTATTTTTTCGCATTTGTCTGTCGCCCCCAAACGGCTCGGCGACTTACAACAGTTCGTAAATACAATTGTCAGAGAACTCATAAACCACAGTAATACCATTAAGATGGAATTACAATTAGAACAGTTGAAGCAACAAATGGAGTCGCAGTGGGCTGACAGCTAGGCAGTGCGAGCTAAAGTTTAGCTAACTCCGAAGGCTTGTTGGAACAGCAATGTCTTAACTGCTCTCCTGAATGGGAGGAGGCCCTGGGTGGCACGGATGCCGGCGGGCAGTGCGTTCCACATGGTAGGGGCTGCAACAGAGAAAGCCCAGCGGCGGGTTACGGACAGATGGTAGGTTCTCACATTTGGGATGACCAGGAGGTTTAGCACTTCGGAGCGCAGTGATCTGGTAGGATGATATGTGACAAGGCGGTCCCACAGGTACACTGGCCCCCGACCATGTAAGGCCTTAAAAGTCAGGACTAACACTTTGAAGGCAATCCGGCATTCAATTGGGAGCCAGTGCAGTTCGCGCAGGATTGGCGTGATGTGGTGGCCAATCGGGACCCCTGCCAGGAGTCGCTGCAGCGTTCTGCACCAGCTTGAGTCTCCGGATTACCGACAGAGGAAGGCCAATGTAAAGAGCGTTACAGTAGTACAGCCTCGAGATGACCGTGGCTTGGATCACTGTGGCTAAGTCGTGCCGGGACAAATAGGGGCCAGCTTCCTCGCCTGGCGAAGATGGAAAAATGCTACCCTGCTGACGCTGGAGACGTGGGCCTCCATCGACAACAGGGGGTCCAAGGTTACTCCTAAGCTCTTAACAGAGGGCGACGGACATAATGTCACGCCGTCCAGGGTTGGAAGCTGAACATCCCTACAGCCCGGAGGACCCAGCCACAGGATCTCTGTCTTTGCCGGATTCACCTTCAACCTACTGGCTCGCAGCCATCCAGTGCGGCCTCAAGGCAACGATGGAAATTATCGGTACGGTTCAAGGCTGCCCTCCATCTTCAAGATAAGCTGGGTGTCATCAGCGTACTGATGGCACACCAGCCCAAAACTACGCACCAGCTGGGCAAGTGGTCGCATATAGATGTTAAATAAGAGGGGAGAGAATAGCCCCTGAGGAACCCCGCAAAGAAGCGGGGAACCCCGGAGACATCCTTGCCCCTCCCACTCATTGTAGCCGGTTCCGGAAGAAGGAGGTCACCCAATTAAGGGCTGTCCCCTAACTCCGGCCCTGGCAAGGCGGTGAGTCAATAGATCATAGTTGACTGTATCAAACGCCGCTGTGAGGTCCAATAACACGAGCAGCACCGATCCGCCCTGATCCAGCTGGCAGTGCAACTCATCCAAGATGGAGACCAGGACCGTCTCCGTCCCATGCCCCAGACGGAAGCCGGACTGGAAGGGGTCTAGCCAAGCTACGTCATCTAGGAAGGACTGCAACTGCTCCATTGCTGCCTTCTCAATTACCTTGCCCAGGAATGATAAATTCGAAACCGGGCGGTAGTTGGAGGGGACCGTTGGATCTAATCCCGGCTTCTTCAACAATGGAGAGACCACCGTCTCTTTTAAACCCTCTGGAAATACTCCCTGGGCTAGGGAAGTATTAATTATATTCAACAGAGGGTCTCGTAATCCCTTCAGGCTGGCTTTCACCAGCCAGGAGGACGGATCAAGGAACAGGTGGTCGGGCGAGCTGCAGCAATAATCCTATCGACAGCTTCTGCGTCCAGTGGCGTGAACCGGTCGAAGGTGGGCCCGGCAAGAGGCCACGGAGTCTCAAGTTCACTAACTGTATCAATCGTGGCCGGAAGGTCCGGCGGAGGCCAAGACCTTGTCTGCAAAATAGCTCTGAAAAGCCTCGGCAGTGAGGGCCTGATTATCACCATTTGGGATGGTAGGGACCATCGTCAGAGACCTAATTATCTTGAACAATTGTGCTGGGCGTGAGCTCGCAGACGCAATCAAGGTAGCGTAGTACGATTTCTTTGCTTCCTTGATGGCTTTCTCATAAGCATCTTTGAAAAGCTTATAAGTTGATTTCGAACCTCCGTCACGGAGTTTCCTCCACACTCTCTAGCCGTCTCTTCTCCCGCTTCATCGAGCGTAACTCCTCAGTGAACCAAGGCGCCCGAGTCCTACGGAGGCGGAGAGGGTGTCTAGGGGTGACCTCATCGAGAGCATTGGACAGTTTGATGTTCCAGGTGTCCACCAACTCATCGATGGAGGCACTGACAGACTCCAGATCCCTTAGAGCATTCAGGAACCTAGAAGGTTCCATAAGTCTCTTTGGGCGAACCCAAATTTGTTTGGCGCCCTTGCAGGGCGGGGGAGCCAATTCTATCCGGATTCTCAGGGCACAGTGATCTGACCATGGTACCTCTATAATAGAGGCTAGGTTCACTTGGACGCCTGCACAGAAGACTAGATCCAGGGTGTGACCCGCCTGGAGCAGTCCCCTTCTTTGCAGAGAGAGGCTGGATGGCCATCTGTCAGGAACAGGACTGTAGGCAGAAAAAAAGAGGGGAGGGTTTTGAAACAATTTTTTTGGCAAATTTTATTTATTTATTTCCAGCATTTCTACCCTGCTCTTCTCAACCCCTGAGGTAGGTCCATAACACAAAATTATTCAAATTCTATTACTCATTCTATATTTTATATAGACTTAATTAAATCAAATTTCTATTTTTTGTTATAAAGATTAAATTCTTTTAAAAACCCTAAAAATGACTCTTAATTGGTAAGTTATGGTTATAAAAGAATACCACGTTTGTTGGAAACACTTGAAACCTGTGTCAATACACTTTGACAGAAACCATGCTCCATCGATAAACTTTGGTGGACACTCAAGAGTGCAAGACCAATTAGTCTTTCTTGCCCCATTTTGCTTCTTATGTAAGTTTTCAAAAGTTTAAGAGTTTAAAATTACCTTTCATTTGTAGCTGTTGCAGAAATCTGAAGAAGTTTCTTCACTTTCAGAAAAAGAAACCTGTCAATTACAGACAAGATATGCGGAACTACTTACTGTGCCTGGTAAACCTTTCTTGAAGCTGACTGCAGAAAAAGTCCAGAAATTGGATGTACACATTTAGCCTATACTATTCCATTGCTGTTGGTGAAGCTGCCTGCATATTGCTTTTACAAGTCTGCCTTGAACAGATGTGAGGAATCCCAACTCTCCACCCATAGACTCTACCACTTGCTGTGTCAAAGATCTGAAATTCTTACACAGATTCTGTATGCATCTCCTGGGCTTTTTCTAAGATACTGTCGACACGTTGCAGACTACAGAATATGTCCATACCCACTAGGCCTGGTTAGATTTGTCAGAATGCTCCAAAGGTCATATTAAACTGGGATTTAATTCACTTTCGAAACGGTTTTGAAGTGCTTTAAGCAACCTGGAAGTGAATTTGCCATTTTGAAGCCAGTGCCGCCATTTTCGGAAAGGGTTCGGAAAGCCTCATCCAAACCGCCCGGTTTGGACGTGGCTTCCTTTCCCCCAGCATTGGTTTGGAAGCCCATGTCTTCCCTTTGCATCTGTTCAGATGGGGAGGGAAAGCATGGGCTTTTAAAACGGGGCTGTTCAGATGCCGGGGGAAGGCATGGACTTCCAAACTTTTTTTTCTTGATCAACCAGGCCTAATACCTACTCTTTGCAATGTTTTGCTAAATTGAAGGATTGATGACAGAAGCTTTTTAAGGATGTGTATGATTATGATTATTTAGAACTGCTAAAAAAAGGTGTCCAGCTCAGGAAGAAGTCTCACTGTTGTATAGAGGACTCTCTTTTAGTTCTTCAAGTGTTCTCACCACCGCCCTGTATAGTTCAACAAAATGCAAAACTGCATGTCACTCAACTTACTTCGTTTCACAAAGTGATAACAGATTATTTGCTCTTGATTCATGGAAATACACTTTTACATTTCTCTCCAATAGTTCCAGTGTGATGGATGTAGCTCTGAAGAAATTTCACACAGATGATATTGTTCCTTGGCAGTTTCTGACAGGTGGAATGTTACACATTTTTGCTAAGGCTAGATTTAGTTAGTAAGTGCTGCAGTGGATAGAAACAGCCATTGGATGCTTCTGCAGTATGATTGGCTGTGCACCACTAATATGACCACTCATATTAGCATCTCCATCATAACCATCCACACAAGTATTGCAAGTTCAGCCCAATTTTCCAGTATTTTGTAAATAATGCTTGCAAGTCCTCTACCTGTCATATCACTTATCTTCACAACTCTCTTATTCCTGCAGCCTCAAGATCAACATACCTTACTGAGAGCAATAACTGTTCTGAGGTACTCTTTATATCCAAAGTTTCATCTGCCAAAACAAAGAAACACTGTGATGCATTGCATCTTTCAACAACTGTTTTAACTATCTTATCACCAAAAATGTCTGTTCATTCTGTATTTGAGGACTAGTATACTGGGCATTCAAACCTGCAGTTGAGATGAGTTTTCAGAGGACTTCTTCCATCTGCGTCGTATCAGATGCCTGGCCCCCTACCTCCATAGAGATGACCTGGCCACAGTGATCCAGGCAGGCCTTCCCACCTGGCTAATCAGTTTTATGTTTTACTGATTTACTGTTTTATTGTGTCACTCATGTCTGATGTAAGCCACTCCGAGTGGCGGCCTATAAATTTGAAATAGAAATCGAAATAGAAATTTTGGTTAAGATTGATTGATTGATTGATTGATTTTATTATTTATGAGTCGCCCTCCACGTCAGTGCTCCGGGCGACTTACACATAAAAAGATAGTGCTTGTGTAGCACAGCAGTTCTCGTTTGTGCCTGGAGGGCAGGGAATAGGTCCTGGGGTTCCATTAGCATTAGGGCCTGCAGCAGCAGATGTGGATTCAGAGGATGAGCTAGATGACTGGGGTGAAGCACAGGGCCCTTCGGATGGGCCTCGTTCGCCCACAGAGAGCTTGGCATGGGATGAGATGATGTTTGGGCCTAGCATAGATTCCGATCACCAGGTGGAGATGGGAAGCAGCGAAGGGAGTTATGAACACCCTGGGGGAGGAATTCCCAAGAGCTTGAAAGTGAAAACATGGACGAAGCCGAGTGGGAAAGTGCTAGGGAGGAAAGTTCTCAGGAAGATAGCGACACAGCTGCTGAGAGGCAAGGTCGAACTTTCGATAGGAGACGGGACATTGAGTCTACTAGGAGGGCTTGGTCTAGAGTCCTAGACCGACCGAGGTCCGTGGCGGAGATTGGAGACGAAGAAGCCTAGAGCATCGGGGCCTCGCCGAAGGATTAAGTATAGGATCCGTGGAACGCATCCTCAGTTCTCCGGCCACGTCTTTCCTGAATAGGCGTGAGCGGAGTGGGACCACAAGCCAAGCCGTGGTCATCAAGCCTTGCCTTTTTGCCTTGCCCTGTTTCTTGATCCGCATTGGATTGCGGAGCCTTGCCTTGTTTTTGAACACGCATTGGTTTGGTGCCTTGCCAAGCTTCTAGCCTATTTGCTACGTTACTTTGGACAATCTTGCTTTCTACCTTTTGGACAATTGCTTATTATTGGACTATATATTCTTTGGAACTGTTTTTATACTCAATAAAGTAGTTAGCCTTCAGTACGTCTCTGTGTGTGTGTGATTAAGGGGCCCGCTAAGTCCGTGATCGTGACAGCTGGCCGGAGAACTCCAGAACCCCTTATCACACCACGGGGCGCCGCTCGGGACACCGCAAGAAGCGCTCCACGACAGTGGTCGCCATGGCTAACTTGTCGGATGCACAAGTGCAAGCGATGCAGCAGGAATGGGAGAGCTACGTACCGGGCCGGACGGCACCCGGGGTGAGCCCACCGGCCCGTTTCAATGGCAACCCGGCTCAGGTGGAGGTCTTTGTTTGCCAAGTGGAACTATACCTGGAGCAGCGCCCCAACGAGTTCGCCACTGATCGAGCCCAGGTGGTGTTTGTTTACAACCTGATGGAAGGGACCGCAGCAACGTGGGCCACCGCGTTGATCCGGGCCCAGTCCCCCCATACCAACACGCTGCAGGCTTTCCTAGGCGCGATCCGGGCGACATGGGGGCCCCGGTGAATGAAGAGCTGGCTGAGAGGATTTGGCCCGGCTGACGATCAAGGATCTATCCCTGTCCCAGTACATTTCCGCTTTCGAGTCCTGGCTGCCCAGGTACAGTGGAACGTATCGGCGTTGCGTTATCACTACACTGCAGGGCTGACTTCGGAAATGCAACAGGAGATGTTAAAACATCCTCGGCCCGATGATCTTGAGGCAGCCATTGCCCTGAGCCTTCGTGTGGAAGCTGGACTGCAGACCAGGAGGCGGTGGGACAAGGGATGCAGTTGGGGACAGTACGGCCCAAAGTGGACCAGGCGGAGAAGGCACGGCGTCAGCGTCTTAACTTATGCTGGTATTGCGGGGGGGGGCTGGACACTTTTCAAAGGAGTGCCCCCAGAAACCGCGTGGAAAGACTCCTCGGGCCTCTGCCGCCCTCGGAGGGCCCCAGAGAGGCCAAAGAGGCCCTTCAGGCGACGGGGGAAGGGGCAGGCCGGGTGTAAGAGGGTTCGCTCACTCGGCCGGCGTCGCAACCTCCCCCTGAACCCAAGACTGGACAATTGTTCCTTGTAATGGTCAGCCTGTGGTCACCCGAGAAGGGGCCGATGATGGTCCATGCCATGATAGACTCGGGGGCCACCAACAACTTCATCGATGCAGACTATGCCAAGTCTGCTGGATTAAAATTTCTTGATCTCCAAGAGCCCAAGGGTGTCCAGACTATCGATGGGAGAGTTTTGAAAACGGGGGCTGTGACTCAATATACAGCCCCTACCAGGATGTGGACTAGCTCCCATAAAGAGGACATTTCTTTTCTTGTAACCAAGCTCCCAGATTTCCCCATTGTCCTGGGCATTGTGTGGCTCGCGCTCCACGACCCCCAGATCTCCTGGGCCAAGAGACAGCTAATTTTTCTTCTGACCATTGCCAGGGCCACTGCATGATGGCCCGGGCGTGCCAGGCTCAAGAAGTGGAGAATGTGGCCACCCTGCCCAAGAAGTATGCCGGATTTTGGGATGTCTTCAGTGAGAAGGAGGCGGAACGCTTGCCTCCGCACCGGCCCTATGACTGTGCCATTGAATTGCAGCCGGGCCCCAATCCCGCGGGGAGACTCTACCCTCTCTCGGAACCAGAGCAACAGGCTCTCCGAGATTTCCTGGATGAGAATCTGCGGAAGGGGTTCATTCGGCCCTCCCAATCCCGGCCGGGGCACCGATTCTGTTCGTCAAGAAGAAATCGGGAGTTGCGGCTTTGCAATGACTATAGGGAACTCAACAAGATCACGATCCGGAACCGCTACCCCCTCCCTTGATCCCCGAGCTCTTGGAGCGGATGCGGGGGAGCCAAGGTGTTCACTAAACTGGGCCTGCGGGGGGCTTACAACCTTGTCCGGATCGCCAGGGTGATGAATGGAAGACGGCCTTCCAGACCAAGTGGGAAGCTTCGAATACCTGGTGATGGGATTCGGTTTGTGCAACGCCCCAGCCTGTTTCCAACATTTCATGAATGACATTTTCCGAGACTTGCTGGACCGCTATTTGGCGGTCTACCTAGACGACCTGCTCATTTTCTCCAGATCAGGCGACCCACGACCGCCATGTCAAGGAGGTGCTCCAGAGACTCAGAGCTCACGGGCTCTATGCTAAGCTGGAGAAATGTGCTTTTGATCTGCGGGAGGTGGACTTTCTGGGCTACCGTATCTCTCCTACGGGCATCGCCATGGATGACACCAAGGTCCAAGCCGTGGTTGATTGGGCGGCCCCGGCTAGCAAAAAGACATCCAACGATTCCTGGGCTTTGCCAACTACTACAGAAAGTTCATTCCTGACTTTGCCAAGTGGGCTGATCCTATCACCCAGTGTTTGAGGGTAAGGTGCCTTTCCGGTGGACTCCGGAGGCAGATGTAGGGTTCCGCAAGTTAAAGCAGCTGTTCACCACTCAGCCGCTTCTGCAGCACCCCAACCCCCGCACCCCTTTCATCGTCAGGCCGATGCGTCGGATGTGGCGGTGGGAGCGATCCTGCTACAGCCTCAGGGGACGGACTTGTTGCCCTTTGCCTACTATTCCATGCAGCTGAAGGCTCAGGAAAAGAACTATACCATTTGGGAGAAGGAACTTTTGGCCATCAAGGTGGCGTTTGAAGTCTGGAGACACCTGCTTGAAGGGGCCAAGTTCCCGGTGGAGGTTCACACCGACCACCAGAATTTGGAGCACTTGAAGACCCAGCGCAAATTGAACCAGAGGCAACAGAGATGGTCCCTGTTCTTTGAGCGATTCAATTTCCGCATTCACTATGTGACCCCAAGCAGACCAAGCAAGCTGATGCGTTGTCCCGAAAGCCGAGTATGTTCGTGATGGGGCCGGGCCGTCGGAGGCCAGGTTGCTCAAAGCGGAGAACTGCGGCTGCTCGGGCGCTCCCTGTCAACCCTCCAGCGGCTCCGCCGACCCCTGGAGATAAGAGACCTTTGAGTGTTCGTGTCTCCGCTCGCCAGCGGACCGACCCGTGGGTGCAAGAGCAGCTGACCAAGGGGCCCCAAGCCCCTTTCCAGGTAAAGAACGGGTGCTCTACCACCGGGACTCGGTCTATGTTTCCCCTGGGCCCGAGCGGGAGGACATTCTCAAGCTTTGCCACGATAGCCGGGCCGCAGGCCATTTTGGGCTTTTCAAGACTCTGCAACTGGTCCTACGGGACTTCTGGTGGCTTAAAGTGCGGAGGGATGTGGAGGACTATGTGGGATCCTGCCCTGTGTGCCAGCGGGCTAAGAACCAGGGGGGCAAGCCGGCCGGTTTGCTCCAGCCGCTCCCGACCGCCGCTGCTCCCTGGAAGATGATTTCGGCTGATGTCATCACCGACCTCCCCAAGTCAAAGGTTTCACCACGATACTGGTCGTGGTGGACTGTTTCACCAAGATGGGACACTTCATCCCCGTGTGTGGGGTGCCTACTGCCAAAGAGACTGCTGATATGTTTGTGCAACATGTGTTTCGGCTGCATGGACTTCCACAGAGCTTGGTGACGGACCGGGGCACCCAATTCACTTCCCAGTTCTGGAAGGCTGTCCAGAAGTTGCTGGGGATTGATGTGCGGATGTCCACGGCTCATCACCCGCAGACCGATGGGCAAACCGAAAGGGTTAATGCCACCTTGGAGCAGTACCTGCGCTGCTATGTCAACTATCAGCAAAACAACTGGGCGTCCTTGTTGTCTTTGGCAGAGTTTGCTTACAACAATGCGGCGCAGGAATCCATCAAAGAGACTCCTTTCTTTGCTAACTATGGACACCACCCTCGGTTCTACCCGCCCGGTGGACCCGTCTGCGGACGTTTCGGAGGCTAAGGATTGGCTTCGAGCTCACTGCACTCCAAGACTTGCTACGCACCCAATTGGACCAGGCGAGGCCGACTACAAGCGGATGGCTGATCGGCGGCGCCAGGAGGGTCCTGAGATCCTCGTGGGGATAAAGTTTGGCTGTCCACCAAGAATTTGCCACGCAGCGACCCAGCCGCAAGCTGGGCCTTGCGATTTTTGGGTCCCTACATAGTTTTGGAGAAGGTGGGGCCTGTTTCCTTCAAACTACAACTCCCAGCGGACATGAAGCTCCACCCGGTGTTTCATCGTTCGTTGCTCCGCCAGCGAAGGGTGCGGCCTGACGTGGCGCAGCCGCCTCCTCCCCCCCCTGTGATGCGCGATGGCGAGGAGGAGTTGGAGGTGCAGGACATCTTGGATGCTCGCATCCGCTACCGGAAGTTGGAGTATTTGCTTGACTGGAAGGGGTTGGGCCCGGAAGAACGTTCATGGACCCGGGCTCGGGATGTCCATGCTCGGGATTTCGTGGCTCGTTTTCACTGCAAGTACCCTGACAAACCCAAACCTCGAGGGCGGCCTCGGAGGGGCCCTGAGGGGGGGGGGATAGTGTAGCACAGCAGTTCTCGTTTGTGCCTGGAGGGCAGGGAATAGGTCCTGGGGTTCCATTAGCATTAGGGCCTGCAGCAGCAGATGTGGATTCAGAGGATGAGCTAGATGACTGGGGTGAAGCACAGGGCCCTTCGGATGGGCCTCGTTCGCCCACAGAGAGCTTGGCATGGGATGAGATGATGTTTGGGCCTAGCATAGATTCCGATCACCAGGTGGAGATGGGAAGCAGCGAAGGAGTTATGAACACCCGGGGAGGAATTCCCAAGAGCTTGAAAGTGAAAACATGGACGGCCGAGTGGGAAAGTGCTAGGGAGGAAAGTTCTCAGGAAGATAGCGACACAGCTGCTGAGAGGCAAGGTCGAACTTTCGATAGGAGACGGGACATTGAGTCTACTAGGAGGGCTTGGTCTAGAGTCCTAGACCGACCGAGGTCCGTGAGCGGAGATTGGAGACGAAGAAGCCTAGGCGTCGGGGCCTCGGCCGAAGGATTAAGTATAGGATCCGTGGGAACGCATCCTCAGTTCTCCGGCCACGTCTTTCCTGAATAGGCGTGAGACGCGGAGTGGGACCACAAGCCAAGCTGGTCATCAAGCCTTGCCTTGCATTTGCCTTGCCTTTGTTCTTGATCCGCATTGGATTGGGGAGCCTTGCCTTGTTTTTGAACCACATTGGTTGTGGTGCCTTGCCAAGCTTTAGTCTATTTGCTAAGTTCTTTTGGACAATCTTGCTTTCTACCTTTTGGACAATTGCTTATTATTGGACTATATATCTTTGGAACTGTTTTTACTCAATAAAGTAGTTAGCCTTCAGTACGTCTCTGTGTGTGTGATTAAGGGGCCCGCTAAGTCCGTGATCGTGACAGATGTTTCTGCAAGGTAGGGGGAGGGGTCTATATTTCTCTATATTTCTTTGATTTCATTAAGAAATATTTATAAATTGCAATATCTCGCTTAATTTTTAAATTACAATAAACAACAGACAGACACTGTGCGTGTGTGTGTCCCACAAAAGACAAAGACAGTAAATGGTCTATCGTTCCTATTCTCACTACCCATTATAATTGACTTCCCACTCTTCTCTGAGTGTATTTTGCTAGTTTATACACAATATTCCATGTATCTAAACTACTCCTATTATATTTACTACCAGTCCTTACAATAAAGTATATTCTTTCTTTATATATCAATTCCTATATTTACAGTGTCACCCATTTCTTTCTTTACATAATCTTTAAATGATTGCCATGTTTTAGATAACTTTTTATAGAATTTTCTTTTAATAAATCTGTACAAATTGCATGTGACACTGGACATGAGTGACTAGACTTTCCATTTCATGGGTTGGATGCAGGCTATCTGTAAAAAAATGTCTTCTGCCTGGGCTTTAAGATCCTTGCAAGTGAGTTTTCTCTTGGTCTTACCATAGTCACAGAGGCATCTTGTGATGACAATATCTGAGAAGTCCTTGGTGGCCGCTCACTGACTGTGTCACAGTTTTCTATAGTTTTCCCAAGTAGTTTTAATAGCTCTGAAAGCAATATATTGGAATGGTGGTGGGTAGTTTAATCCTTTCTTCTCTCCCTACTACATTCCCAATGAAATTATATGGGTCTATGATGCTCTGAAGTAATGAAAAATTATATTGGGAGTTCCAATGATGAATTTTCTGAGTCCAATGGTGGCTAGTGGTTCCCATTTTGGCTGGATGGTGAATCCACTCCATGTTTTAATCTAAACATTAGAGGGGCTTTAAAGTGTTCAATGATTTAGCAACCTTCTTTAAACTCGGGACTAAAGGCCAGAGTTATATTCACTGTCTCACCCAGCTTGGATCACAAGTAGCCTGGCTCTGTGTCCAGTGAGACTTAATATTATGCATAGAATTGCAAGCCTAAATCCAGGCTCTTTGAGATTTAGGTAGAATTGCTGTGCCTCATTTTCAGAGTCTCAAAATGTTATTTCATTGGATTAAAACTACTAGAATCTCCCAGCCAGCTATGTTGACTAGGAGTTCTTGGAGTGTACTCACCCTTCACTAAATTTGGCAACAAGTGTGTGGGGGAGGATTAGTGTCAGATTAGTGTCACCCATTTTTCTGTCTTCCTGCATTTTCCATTTCTCCTTTTTTGTTTGTTTGTTAATCCAGGAACAGTGTGTTATTTTTGAAGAGGACAGAACAGTGTAGCGTCCCCAAATATATTTGGTTCCTCCAGTGCTTCTGGCATTGTCAATGTCAGAACAAGAGTTTGGTAAGATACTTTTTAAAAGATGAATGAATATAATGAGCTATTGAGCATCATTCTACCTCTGCTCATTCATGGACGGGTTATTATCCCCTCCTTTTAAGGCAACATCTCACTGTCTGTTTCTGACATGGA
>JARBWK010002725.1:0-14221 GCA_030556195.1 Anolis apletophallus | reverse complement strand
GCTTATGATACTTCATCTTGTTGATGGGAAGCTTCCCACCGGAGTGGAAATTATTTATTGACAGATGGCAAGCTATTTAACCTCAGCAAACTGAAAGCCAAAATCAAGGTTACAAATAACATCTGTTATAGAACTCAATATGCTGATGATAACATCATCTGTGCACAGACAGCAGAAGACCTACAAGCCACTCTAAACACATTCACCCAAGCGTATGAGAAGCTCGGCCTGTCATTGAACATTGAGAAAATCAAAGTTTCTTCCAGCAGTCACCAGCCAATCCTCTCCAATACCAGCTTAATGGTGTAACATTAGCAAATGTTGACCATTTCCGCTACCTTGGCAGCCACCTCTCCACAAAAGTCAACATTGACACTGAAATACAACACTGCCTGAGGGGATTTGCGAGCAGCATTTTTCCGAATGATGGAGAGAGTGTTTGGAGGACTGGGACATTGTAATAGTAATAGGGAAGATACAGCAACAGGCTAATGTGAGCAAAAGAGGTTCAACTACAGTAAACACAAGATAAAGAACACAGGCACGAAAGTGATTTACAAAACACGGGCCGTAAAAGCATAATCATCATAGAGGTCATCGCACCAGAGCTGGAGACAAAGTATGAATAGCGGGAATAAGACAGGCGGTATTAGTTAATGAATGAGCCAGGCCGGAGAGCCTCTTCCAACCTAGTTCATGAATAAACACAGCCACAGCCGGCAATGTCCGGTGGACATTATCGCTGTGAGACTTTGGATTGATGTGATTTATTTCATAGACTACTGGGTTGGGAACGGCGTCCGGGACCTGGGCCTTCATTATCCACCATTGCCTCTCCCCGCTGGAGCCTGGCCTAAGCTCGCCGCCTGTGCGAGCCTACTCACCGCTATTCATTTCACTTTTGTATTATATTGGTACTCACCTTTGTATGAATCTATGATGATTATATGATTATGCTTTGTGCTTTCTGATGTTTTTGACTAAATATATGCTCATTATAGTATTCTTTTTATGCGTGTTTACTAGCTGTAGACCCTTTGCTCATTAGCCTGTTGCTATCTTCCCTATTACACTGTCTGTATATGTGGAGCAGCCTTTCTTTTTTCTACATCTGTACGGATACCAAGATACTTGTTTATATAGCTACTAGCTGAACCCGGCACGCGTTGCTGTGCCCTATTTAGGAGATGTGAGGAAGTCTGGGTATGTATGGGTTGGTAGTGATGGGACTATGTGTTTTGTGTGTTTTTATGTGTCTGTTTGGGTGTATATATGTGTGTGTATGTGTGTTAATTGTTCTGTGTATGTATATGTGTGTATATATATGTGTGTGTGTACGTGTATGTATATCTGTTTGTGTATGTATGTGTATGTATGTTTGTGTGTATGTGTTTGTGTGTGTATATATGTGTAGGTGGGTATGTATATGTTTATATATGTGTTTGTGTTTATGTGTGTATATATGTGTATGTATATGTGTGTATATATGTGTGTGTATGTGTGTGTGTTTGTGTATGTATGTATGTGTGTGTATATATGTGTGTATGTGTATGTGTGTATATTTGTGTTTGTATTTATTTGTGTGTATATATATGTTTGTGTGTATGTGTGTGTGTATATATGTGTGTGTATATATTTGTATGTGTATATATATATATATGTGTGTGTGTGTGCCGTTGGGGGGGGGATGCGATGGGGGACCCTGGGTAGGAGGTTGTTTGTTGCGCGGTGTTTCTCCCTTCGGCCTCGTCTTCCGGGAGTGGCAGGGAGGTGGGGTGTTCCCTCCTCGCTCTTGCTCGCCACTTCCCTGCCGAAGGGGGTGCCGAAGGGGGACCTTTGCGAGGAGGACGGGTGCGGCACCTCCTTGGCTTCCTCCGTGGTCCCAGGCCGCATGGGTTGGGTTCGGGAAGGCTTGGGAGACTGGGAGTTGGAGGAGGAGGCGGATACGGGCATGGGACTTCAGTTCCCAGAAAGCTCCGCCCCTGCTTCCCAGTGAGAGGCGCGGAGCCTTCTGGGAGGTGTAGTTCCTTGTCCGTAGTCGTCTCCTCCGTCGTTTTCCAGGCGCCCCATGGACCCTGGTTGCGCGGGCACCGCCGTGGGCGCCTTCTCCGCCGCGTCCTTGGCTTTCCTCAGCGGCTGCCATCCTGGCCTGGGTTCAGATCCGGATGGCAGTCGCCGAGAAAGGGCAAGGACGCTGCGGAGAAGGTGGCCAAGGCGGCGCCGCGTCCCGCTTGGAGGAGCGCCTGGTAGCGGCGGAGGAGGTGGGCATGGCGTCGGGCGGCGCGGGTGGGTAATGTCTTGGGGCGTGGAGGTGGGGTGGGAGGGAGGAGGAGGAGGGGCGAGGCCAAGGGGAGGCGGGGTGGGAGGGTGTGTTGGAGGAGGAGGAGGGGCGGGGCGTTGCTGCGGCCGCCTCCGTTTGCCGTTTGTGCATGCGTGGAAAGGTTGTTTTTCGGGGGTCTTTTAGAGGGTGGAGGGTTGTGTTTCGGGTTGTTTTTGTGGGCCCTATAGGGACCTCGGGGTATGGGTCAGTGGCCTGGCGATTTTCGTGGGTCTTGGACATGTAGTTTTCGCGCCTATTTGCCGGGTACCACGGCCACTCTCTTTTTATATATATAGATTGTCCTCCCAACCCTGCTATATGCTTGCGAAACGTGGACTGTCTACAGACTTCACATGCAACTCCTGTTCCATCAGCGCTGCCTCCAAAAAATCCTGCAAATCTTTTGGGAAGACAAGTGAACAGATGTCAGTGTGCTGGAAGAAGCAAAAACCACCAGCATTGAAGTGATGTTTCTCCACCATCAACTCCACTGGACCGGCCACATTGTCCGAATGCCCGACCGCCGTCTCCCAAAGCAGTTGCTGTACTCTGAACTCAAGAACGGAAAACGGAATGTTGGTGGCAGGAAAAGAGATTTAAAGATGGGCTCAAAGCCAACCTTAAAAACTGTGGCATAGCCACTTAGAACTGGGAAGCCCTGGCCCTTGAGCAGTGCTACAGAATTTGAAGAGGCACTAATAGAGGGCGAAAGAGAGAAACGTGCCAAGGCATGTCAAGCCAACCCCGACTGAGACCACCTTCCACCTGGAAACCAATGCCCTCACTGCGTGAGAAGATGCAGATCAAGAATAGGCCTCACAGTCACCTACGGACCCACCAGTACACTGATCTTGGAGGACTATCCTACTCGGACAACAAGGGATCGACCAAGCAAGTAACACAACGAAAGCACTCCTAACAGATGGCCATCAAGCCTCTGCTTTAAAATAGCCAGAGAAGGGAGCTTCACTACTCTCCAAGGGAGCATTTTCCACTGACCAACAGCTTTTACTGTCAGGAACATCTTCCTAAAGTTTAGGTGGAATTTCTTTTCCTTTAGTTTAAATCCATTTCTCCATGGGGATTAAACTATGCTGAATTAATGCGGTGAATCAGATAGGCTGAAATGCTACCAAATACACTCTCTCTCTCTCTCTCTCTCTCTCTCTTTGTGTGTGTACGTGTGTGTATAGCTCAGCATGAGATATGTGATACTTGTGAGCTGCAAATATTGTATAAGATGATGTTCCTTACTATTAAAATGTACTTTGAATACCATTTCCATCTACTGTAAGTACTATGTGCATCATAAGTAATGTTCCATCTTAGAAATTCTGTGCATAGATATCTATGAAAGATAATGTGCCTAGAGTGGAAATAACAATAATATAATAATAAATTTTATTTCTTGCCCACCTCACCTCACAACTCACAGTTTATGTATGTGATGAACTTCCACAAGGAATGTATCTGAATAAGCTACTTTTACATAACAAATGTATAAATATTTTATAAAGCCACATGTAGTATAAATTTCCTGAGAGCTTAACATATTTTATGCAGAGTGCTGGTGTTGATTTGCTTCCTAGATATTACTGGGGTTTTTTGCCACCTAGGAAACCAAAATGATGAACCTGAAAGAACTCAAGTTAAATACATTTGGAGAAGTATAAGGCAAAGAACTTGTAGTTTTCTACAAAAAGATTGTTCTGCCAATGGTTTTGGATTGCAAATTGCACTAACCCGGACACCATGACCAGTGGTCTGCAATGTTGGGAGTTGTGGTCCCACAGTAGCTGGAGGGCCACAGTTTACCCATGCCTGATGTACAACCTCAGGTTTATGTGCATTTGGCACAGCTAAGGTGCATTGATACTATAGAATGAATGCATTAACTTCCATGGCTCAGTGCTATGCAATTATAGGAATTGTAGTTTGGTGAGGCACTAACACTCTTTGGCAGAGAAGACTAAAGACCTGGTAAAATTCAAAGTGCCATTCACCTGCCACCTGTTTTTCAAGATTTCTAAAAGGTGATGGTAGGTGGTTCAGAGCTTAGCTCAGCGAGTTCTTTCTATTTTTCAGGATGAAATTTATCTGGGCCTGCAACTGAACTGATCCAAGGTTGACTGGGCTGCCTCTTGTTTATTATTTTCTGTGTTGAAGGACTGTATTTGCACAACTTCATATCGTAGAGGTGGGGGGAGACCACAAGGGCCACCCAGTCCAACCCTGCAGGGGCACAGAATCAGAGCACTCCTGACAGATGACCATCCAGCCTCTCATTTAAACCCTCCAGAGCAGGGGTGCCCACACTTTTTCATCATGCGAGCTACTATATGAACAATCAAGTTGAAAAGATCACCTGTTGTGTATGTGAGCGTGCGCGTGCATGCGTGCGCGCACGCTCCTACTGCAGCCTTCCGTCCGCACGGGGCTTCTTTCTTGCCTTTCCACGAACTCGCCGCCGCGCGCACCCGGGAAGGGGATCCTCCTTGCCTGCGCACGTGCTCTCTCTTAGGGTCTTCGTTGCCGTCCTCCTCCTGCTGCGTGCTTTCGCAAAGCAGGAAGTCCCCATCCCGTCCTGCTTCTTGTGTGCACAGCAGGCCCCTCCCACGCACGCAGCAGGAGGGTATTTATACGCGCATCCGCCAGCGCTCCGACCAGATATGGCTTCGGCGGCGGCTCGGAAGGCACAGGGCTGGGAAGAGGGGCCGCCTGGCTGCTGCCTGGGCTGGGAAACTCAACCGAGAGAGGGACCCATGTGAGGCTGGAGCCTCCCCATGGCAGCCTCCCCCCTTCCTCCTCCCTCGGGGCTTCCTTACTTGGGCAGGAGAAGGAAGAGTGGAAGAGGTGCTTCCCCAAAGTGACAGATGCAGCGGGGGGGGGCCCTTCCTTCCTTTCGAGGGTGTCACTCAGAAAGGACGGCCAAGTGGATGGCTGGCAGGAAGGAGGACCCCACCCACTGGTGGCAGTCCATGCCCATGGGAGAGAGAGGGGGGTGGCTCTTCCTAGCTGGCTCTGAAGAGCCACCCTCTCTCTCCCCGTGGGCCCTCGCCGCCTTTCTCCTTCGAGGGCGAGGGAGGGCGAGGCAGAGAAAGGCGGCGAGGGCACAAGCAGCAGCAGCAAGTGGAGTCTCCATCCCCGCAGCCCCCTCCTCCTTGGGTTCAGCCCCAGGAACACGGTGGAGCCCTCCCTCCTTGCCCCCAACCAAGGAAAGAAAGCAGCCCCTCACAGCTCGCTCGCCCAGGTCTCGGCTTGGAATGGGAGTCCCGAGGGCAGCAGCAGGGTTTGCGGCGGGGCTTGCTTGCTTTTGCCCCACTTTGCCCGGCCTCCTTCACCCCCCTTTCTCTCTCTCTCTCTCTCTCCCTCTCTCCTTCCAGCGCCCGCCTGCCTGCCTGTCAAAAGGATCCAAAAAAGTTCTCCAGATTTCTTTCTTCTCTCCTTGGCTCTCTCTCTCTCTCTCTCTCTCACACACACACACACACATTCCCTCCCCCCCCCCCAGCAGCAACCAATGGGCGGTCATGTCACCACACCGTGCGTGGCAAGACAAGCACCAGGGCCCACCCACTAAAGCCTCATTTTGGCAAAAGAAGCCCCACGAAGGCGGTGGCGGGAGCACACGTGCGCGCGCATGGCAGGAGCGCGCCATCCGGCTGGTGAGGCCCAAAGATCACCTGGAAGAGGGCCAAAGATCACCTAGGTGCTCCCGATCACCATAATGAGCACCCCTGCTCCAGAGGATACTTCACTGCATTTCAGAGTAGAATATTCCAGTGTCAAGCAGCTCCAACCACCTGGAAGTTTTTTTTCCCTGATGTTTAGATGGAATTTCTTTTCCTGCAATTTTAATCCATTCTTCTGTCTCCTGTTCTCTAGAGCAGAGTTTGTCAAACTGTATTTCTCCAGATGTTTTGGACTTCAGCTCCCACAATTCCTAACAGCTGGTAAACTGGCTGGGATTTCTGGGAGATGAAGTCCAAAACACAGTTTGCTGTGCTGTAGAGCAGCAGAAGACAAGTTTGCCCCTGTCTCAGTGTGACATTTTTTCAGATATTATACATTTCTATCATGTCCCTAGGCTCCCCATAGGTTAAACCGCTGAGCTGCTAAACTTGCTGACCGGAATGTTGGTTCGAATCCAGGGAGCAGGATGAGTTCCCTCTGTTAGACCGAGCTTCTGCCAACCTAGCAGTTCGAAAACATGCAAATATGAAAAGATCAATAGGTCAATAGATCAATAGGTCATCATTACCTTCTGCGGGAAGGTAATGATGCTTCATGCAGTCATGCTGGCCAAATGATCTTGGAGGCGTCTATGGACAACGCCAACTCTTCGACTTAGAATTCAAGATGAGCACCACCACCCAGAGTTGGACATCACTAGACTTAATGTCAGGGGAAACCTTTGCCTTTACCTATCATGCCCTGTCTCAACTTAATTTTCTCCAAGCTAAATATACCCAGCTTCCCGAGTCATTCCTTATAGGACTTGGCTTCCAAACCTCTTTGATCATTTTGGTTTCCCTTCCCTGGACACTTTCTAGCTTTTCCATGTCCTTCTTGGATTGTGGTGCCCAGAACTGTACACAGTCTTCCAGGTGAGGTCTGACTGAAGCAGAATAGAGTGGCACTGTGACTTCCCTTGATTTAGTAGACACTACTGATGCAACTAGACTCTCATGGCTTTTAAAAGATGCTCATTCTTACAGAGTTATAGTACTCTAACAAAAGTCCAACCACTATGTTAATAGGTGATTTGAACATTGATGTGCCTGATAGCCTTACTTTTGAACTGTGATTTTATACTAACAAATTAGAGCCTGGAAGTATTACCTTTCTAAACCACAGAACCCAGAACTTGCAGCTAGTGCTATATATACTTGTATATAATTCATTCTTGTGTATTTATGTTATTTATTTATTTATTTACTTCATTTATATTCCACTCTTCTCACCCCGAAGGGGACTCAGAGCGGATTACAGTACATATACATTGCAGACAATCCCTGCAGTTTAAAACATATATACATATATTGACGAACATATACGAACAAAGACGTACAAAGAGGCAATTTTTCTGGTAAACTTGTGACAAACTTCTGGCCACCAGGGGGAGCTCACGCACTCCCTTTTCTCTCTCAGCGTTTTCCAGCTTTCCTTGTTGTTATTCCGCATTCCTTTTTCAGCGATTCCTGGAGTTCTTAACCCTGCTGTACTGCTCGGGTCAATTTGACCCGTTTTGGAAATTAGATATTTGTTTATTCATTCATTTTTTGATTTTGAAACTTGTGGTTCCTTCTATTTTCCTAATTTACGGGGTTCATACTAAGGGTACTTAATTTTTTTGTTTCGGTGCTTTACTTTTTGCGCTACAGATTTTTACACACTTGTTATGTTCGGGTCAAATTGACCCGGTAGCCTTTTATACTAATCTAATACGATATTTTGAGTAAAACAAAGGATTTTTAGTTTATTTTGAGACTACTTATTGCATCTACTATTGTTTATCAAGTTATCTACTTGCTTTAGGTGGACATAAATGGATGGATACATTTATGCAAATGATTTCAGAACAAACCATATGCATTTTCTTTCAGTACCAATTTTTGAATTCATTGTGAACAGACTAGGTAATGTGAATGTTTACTGTTGTGTGTTTTCATATGCCTGTTATTATATCTGATATGTGATTGATATATGATTGCCATGTGTTTTGCTATATGACTGATATGTAATAGCCATTTGTGATCATCTATTTTGTACTGTTACCTCCCACCTGGAAGGCATTACATCTGACCTATGACTGTATACATGTAGATTGTTATTCCTTATGATATGTATTACTACTGATGTTAGATATATTGTCCCATGCTTTGTATTGGGATGTCCTTCCTTTTACTTTTTGCTACATATTACAGTTTATTGATATTTTGCTACCCTTGTGAGTAGTTTCTGGTTATTCAGAGTGACTTTTTCCTCAGTGTGTTTCTACTGTTTTCATAGCCTGCCTGGCTGCATTACCAGGTGTGTGTGACTCCTCCCTGCCCTCAGAATAGTACCTTTGTTATGCAAAACAGTAACAGGGGAGAAGCCACATACATGCACGGAATGTGGAAAGAGCTTCAGTCAGAGTGACAATCTGCGTATCCATCAAAGGACCCACACAGGGGAGAAGCCACATACATGCATTGAATGTGGAAAGAGCTTCAGTCAGAGTGACAATCTGCGTATCCATCAAAGGACGCACACAGGGGAGAAAGCACATATCATATAAACTTGAGTATATACTTTAGTATAAGCTGACACCTATATAATATAAGGCACCTAATTTTAGGACAAAATTGGGAAAACTTACTGACTTGAGTATAGGCTGAGGGTGGGAAATGAGGCAGCTATGAGGTGGAAAGGAGGTTTCTGGAGAAGAAAGACAGTGGGAAGGGGGAACTGGAGAAGGGGTAAAGATTTAGATGGGAAAGGGGTGTGGAAAAAGTGCTTTTCTTTCTTTGCCTTTGAATAAATAGATTAGCAGAAACCTTTTGGGGGAAAATCTGATTTTTTTGATTTTTTTTCTGATTATTTTTTTTAATTATTTTTTCAAAATGCTTTTATACTGTTAAAATTTATTTTAGTTTTAAGTTAGTTGTACTAATAGTTACCTGAAGTTGTTGTTGATGTTGTTGTAAAAGATATAGCTGATTATTCACGCACAAGTTTGTTACTTTGGTGTAATATGCAAATTAGGCTGTTTTACATTAATCAACATAAAAAACAATTTAAAAAGTTTTTTTATTCAATTTTTCTTTGATAATGAACAACTATGATCACACACAGTATAATAATGCAACAGGTATTCAAAAAGAACTTTTCAGTGGCTCAAAATAACATCAAAATAACATCCGGGTCAAAATGACCCGAACATAACAAGTGTAACTTTTTCCGGACAGTACAGCAGGGTTTTAATGGGCTCATAAATCAGTCAAAATTTGCCTCCCCACTTAATGTGGTACCTTTATCTCCTACTTGACAAATGAACTGTCTTTCGGGCTGCAAAGGTCGACAGCAGGCTACACTTAAGGTCAGGCACCCACCCTGACCCGCGCAGGCCTCGAACTCATGACCTACAGGTCAGAGAGATCTTATGCAGCTGACACTTAGCCAGCTGCGCCACTTCCCGGTGTATAATAATATACTGTATTTATATTCCGCTCTATCTCCCCGAGGGGCCTCAGAGCGGATTTCAGAATACATTTATGGCAAACATTCAATGCTGTTGTACAATTTACAAACAAAGACAGACAGTACATAGTCTGAGGCAGGCTTCCCTCTTTTTCATTTCCGGCATCTGGAGGCTGTGCTCGACTCAGTCATGGGGTGTTGTTGTTGTTCCATTTTTCCACGCCGAGGAGCCTGTTGTCCTTCCCGACTGAATTACAGGCATGTCTTCAGGGTCAGCTTTTACTTGTCCGCAAAACGGTACCTATTTACTCACATTACAGTTTTCTAACTGCTAGGTAAACAGACAGCTAGGACTGACGGCGGGAGCTCACTCCACCCGCTGCTTGAACTGCCAACCTTCTGTAGCTGATGGTTTAACTCTCTGTACTAAGTCGTGACCCCTCTAAATCAAGAGAAAGTTTTTGGCTCCAAAATTATGGATTTTGATATGACTTCTGAGTTGTGGATAATTCAAGGGTCTTTCCACAGAGAGGGAAAAGTGTCTCTGAATACTAGGTCTCCCTGAACACCACCGTTTCCCCACCTAGGCATTAAATAAGGCCTTTCACTATTTTACTCACAGAAGAGCGTGGTTCTTTTTTGTGTGATAAAAGTTAATGTACAATACAGTGGCACAGCAGGTTAAACTGTTGAACTTGCTGACCAAAAGGTTGGCAGGTCAAATCTGGGGAGCAGGGTGAGCTCCCGCTGTCAGCCCCAACTTCTGCCAACCTAGCCGTTCGAAAACATGCAAATGTGAGATTAATAGGTACTGCTTATGCGGGAAGGTAACGGCACTCTGTGCAGTCATGCTGGTCACATGATCTTGGAGGTGTTTATGGACAACGCTGGCTCTTCGGCTTAGAAATGGAGATGAGCACTAATGGGACACAGGGAGATGTAATGTCAGGAGAAACTTTTACCTACAGTATTCACATTGACCCAAGTAAGTCAAACCAGATTTTTTGGGTCAAATTTTAACTTAAATTTTATAGACTTATACAAGAATGTATAATATAATGGGGATTGTGGGGGCTTATAGAAGACGTTTTCTCCCCCAAATCCTATGGTAATTATGGTCCTTGATGACCATTCAGGATGCAGTATTCAAAGCCTTTCTGTAGTCTAAGAATGTAGGTTGAAGAAAATCAAATATGCAGAGTTATATCGTCTGTGGATTTTGCCCCCTCTGTGTACTGCAGATTTCTTAACTTCAGTGGCATTGTATAGCATTAGTTACTGTCTGCGATAAAAGGGAAACCAAAAAGAGAGAGAGAGAGAGAGAGAGAGAGAGAGAGAGAAGAGAATGTGAAATATCTCCAGCAGTCCCTTTAGGATGGCGGGTTTAGAAGGAAAGCGCAGCATGCTACTTTTTCAAACAGATAAGTGAAATGAAACTCTTAATTGTAGCCACAATGACTCTGATGAGTTTAAGATTTCATTTATTAGGCAAACCATGAAACAGTTATGTGACTGCTTTTAATGAAGAGAGCATCCCTAATTGACCCACATTTCTTCTTGAAATTACATTTCAAGCCTCGTCAAAGCAGAAAATGCTTCTTTTGTTTAAAATTTGAAGCACGCGTAACCTTCCTAATTGTGAAATGTTTTGATCTGGAAATTGCACTGTAAAACTCTCACCCCTGTCAAAAGAATCCTGTTGAGAAGAGGGTTTTTTAAAGTCATTACCTAATTAGAGCCATACAAAAAGCCCTAAAACAATTGGAATATGTTTATTATAAATTGGAATCCCGGTGATCTCTGGGAGGGGGGAGTATGGTGGTAGCCACAGGCTGAATTTTAGAGGGAGGCTGAATCGACGGGAGACTCTTCCCCCCTCTGACCTGTGTGCTATCCCCAGGTACACCTGTGACAGGCTTCCAGTTCTCTCCCCTCCAACTCTGGTGTTGGTGAATGCTAGGTCTGTTAGAAACAAAACTGCCACCATCAGGGAGTTTCTCATTGACAAAGGGGCCAACTTAGCCTGTATTACTGAAACTTGGATTCAAGAGGGTGACGAGGTTTTCCTCCAAGAATTAGCATCTCCAGATTATGTAATCACCCACCAGATGCAGACTGGGAGACGGGGGGCTGGGGTGGCAATGCTCTCCCGAGATAGTTTATCTCTCAGGGCAGTTCCTGCTCTGAACATCTCTGGTATTGAAAGTGTCGGACTTGTGTGGGATTCACAGGAGAGTATAGTCTTTCTGCTGGTGTACCATGCGCCGAGTGCACCAGCAGACAGCCTATCCCAGCTGCTAGAGGCTGTATCGAAGTGGTCCTTGAGGTTCCCCAGGCTTATTGTTCTGGGAGACTTCAACATTCATGCCGATGCAGACTCTTATTCAACAGCAGCTGAATACCTGGTGTCGACCATGGTGGCACTGGGGCTTTCACTTTGTAATACTGGGCCCACACATCAGGCTGGACACACACTGGATCTGATCTTCAGTGCAGGAATCCAAGTGACCCTAACCTCTGTTACAAAGTTTCCATGATCGGACCACTGTGCTCTGGGAATCCGGTTGGAGCATGCCTACACACCCGGCATAGGCGCTGAACTTCTTTGGGTTCGCCCGAGGAAATGCTCTAAAGGCTCTGGAGCCTGTCAGCGACTCGATCGAACTGCAGGTGGATTCATGGAACACCAAGTTATCCAATGCACTAGACGAGATCGTCCCTAGATGCTCTCTCCGAAGCCATAGGAACCGACTGCCTTGGTTTACCGAGGAACTACGGTCGATGAAACGGGAGAAGAGACGGCTAGAGGACGTGTGTCGAGAACTCCGTGACGAAGCATCGAGATGAGCTTATAAGCTATTTAGAGAGTCTTATGAGCATGCTATAACTGAAGCCAAAAATCTTTATTATGCTTCCTTGATAGCGTCTGCTAGCTCACGCCCAGCACAATTGTTTAAGACTATTAGATCTTTGACAACGGTCCCTACCGTCCCAAACAGTAATGATCAGGCCCCTTCAGCCGAGGTTTTTCAGAGCTATTTTGCAGACAAGATCTCGCTTCTCCGCCGGGACCTCCCTGCCACAATTGATACAGTGCGTGAACTTGAGACTCCGTGGCCACTCGCTGGGCCCACCCTCGACCAATTTATCCTGCTGGACGCAGAGGCTGTCGATAGGATCATGACTGCAGCTAGACTAACCACCTGCTTCCTTGACACGTGTCCCTCCTGGCTGGTAAAATCTTGCCTGGAGGGATTACATGGCCCTCTGCTGAATATAGTAAATAGCTTCCTTGAGCAAGGAGTTTTTCCAGAGGGTTTAAAAGAGGCCATAGTATCTCCGCTGCTGAAGAAACCGGACTTAGATTGTTCGGTTCCCTCCAACTACCGCCCGGTCTCGAACGTTCCATTTCTGGGTAAGGTGATTGAGAAGGCATTAGCGGAGCAGCTGCAGCAGTTCCTAAATGACACAGCCGGATGAGATCCTTTCCGGCTTCCATATTGGGCACGGGACGGAGACTGTGTTGGTCTCCATCACAGATCAGCTTCACTGACAGATGGATCAACATGAGCAGTGGATCAGCGCTGCTCGTGTTATTGGACCTCACGGCAGCATTTGATACAGTCAACCACAATCTTTTGACCCACTGCTTAGCTGTGAGTGGGGTTAGGGGGACGACCCTCAAATAGTTGTCCTCTTTTCTCCATAATCAGGGATAGCGCGTGGAGAAGGGAGGTTTGGTCTCTGAGAGGTCCCTCTTTCATGTGGGGTTCCTCAAGGGGCCATTCTTTCCCCTCTGTTATTCAACATCTATATGTGACCACTTGCTCAGCTGGTGCGAAGCTTTGGGCTCGAGTGCTATCAGTACACTGATGACACTCAGCTCATTCTGAGGATGGATGGCCGGCAGGACTCTGTACCCGATAATTTCCATCAGTGCCTTAAGGTCGTTACTGGATGGTTGCATGCCAGCAGGTTGAGGGTGAATCCAGCGAAGATGGAGATCCTATGGCTGGGTCGCCCAGTCGGTGGGGAGATCCAGTTTTCTACCCTGGATGGCGAAACATTACGCCCGTCATCTTTGGTAAAGAGTCTGGGGTCTCTTTAAACCAGAGGTGCTCATTAGGTAGATCGTGATCTACTGGTCAATCTCATAGGGCATCCTGGTGAAGCAGACTAGGAGTTATGGAACTCCAAGTACCAAGTTAACTTTACCAAAGCTGCTTGTACGCGCGGGTTCTAGGATGAGGGAGAACACACGACAACTGTGAAGTAGGTGAAAATCAAAAAGATTTATTCTGGCACCAGCTGGTGGGCCTTTGCTGCAGAACACAGCTGCAAATCGGGGCAAAGGAACCCCGTCACATCTCATACAAAGACATTTATACCCCAATGGAGTCATTCCAGTTAAGCCCACCCCTTCTTCATGGATAAAACAATCATAATTGGCTGGTGATTACTGTTGCTTACATGACATTTCATTAATCCAATAAACATTGCATTTTCATTAGCATCACATCTTTGTCATACCTAAAAATGAGAACAATAACCATTTATAAGCTATTCCTTTCACACAGTACAGTTATCAATGCTGAGTCTCTCTGTTCCCTGATTTGAAACATTACTTCCAGGCTCCGTGCCAGCAGCGGAGAAGGTCGGACTCTTTGCCATGCGCAGTGGTGTTTCCATTCACATTAACTTTTCCATAGCTCAAACTGT